>JAHDVE020010998.1:0-30185 GCA_022606495.2 Halesus radiatus
ACAGTTACTGTCTGATTATAATGTGCCCCCACCTTTTTACAACGCATTTTACACACCTCAAAACAATGTCGTCGAACGCTATAACCAAACAATAGGTACAGCACTGTCTATTTTGTCCGAGTCTGACCAGCGTAATTGGTCCAGATTTCTGCCACATATTCAGTCAGCCCTAAATAATTCGGTAAATTTTGCAACAGGTTATACGCCTTTCTTCTTGATGCACGGTCGTGAACAGGTCATTAATGGTAATTTTCACAAAAATTATGTCTCGACAGGCGTATCGGACTCAAGTCTAGAAGAATCGAGAGAAAACTTTGCTAATAAATTAGAGGACTTGGCTCCTATATATGAAAAAGTTTCAGAGGCTCTGTTACAGGCTTATAGAAAGAATGCAAAGCATTATAATTTACGTCGCAAATCGGTAAATTATGAGGTGGGAGATATTGTGTGGCGGAAAAATTTTGTCCAGTCCAGTGGACCCAATTTCTTTTCGCATAAATTAGCTCCGAGGTTTGTACAAAATGTTGTTAAAACCAAAGTCTCTAACTTAGTTTATACCCTTGCGGATATGCAAGGCAAGGTAGTAGGTAATTTTCATGTTAAGGATATAGTTCGTTTAGATTAAGTATTAGGTTAATTTTCTTGTAAGAAGCCAGTGTGGTAGCATGTGGGACTACCAACCCTTCATGTCGCTTCACTTGTTTCTTTAAAGGTGTTATTGTGGTCACATGTACTGGAGTTTGGTACCTTCAATACAGGTGCTCAGAATAAACACAAATTCTAATTTATTGATGATATTTTTTTGACACTTATCCTCATTAGACTAGAATAGAAACATATTATTTGTTTCTCTGATCTTTTAGATCAGTGGCGCCCTAACAAAATAAACAACAAAAAAAAACGGGGATTGATTTTTTTTTGTTGTTTTTATAATAATTTTGATTATTTTTTTTTACATAGGTACATACCAATAGTGTACCTCGAAAATTAAACTTAAGAATTTTCATGATATATACATATATATCGGATATTATTGTTGTCGCTACGGTATATCGGTTAATTACCTCTAATAATTCCGAATACTCTAAATGAAAGATAAATCGGTTACCGGTCTGATGGTGTGTTACCTGACAATATGTATATATTTATAGTAGGTATTCTTTGTATTTAATTTGTTTAGCCGTAGGTAAAATTATGCTTTTGGAGTGCACCGGAGTAAAAGTTAAATTAGAATTTTTGGAGATTACTACGACACACTCGAAAAGGATAGTTAATATATTCTGTCTGGGAGATTTTGAGCTACTTTCTTTCACACAGATAATAAAATAGTTTTAATTGTTAATTAGTAACTATAATGTTTAATGTATATTCTAAGTTTATAATTATGTCTAAAGTAAGTTGGTATCTCTTTCCTTAAAGAATATAGTATAGACATTTAGAAAGTATGATTTTTTTTTTGTAATAATATTAGTATTAAGTATCAAGTGTAGTACTGCTAATGCATGCACACAACAAACAAATATTTACCAATTTGGAGTAAACATCTTCGGCCTCCTTGAACAGGAGAAGATGATTAGTAGATAGTTTAGATCGAGTAATACCACTGTTTATAATATGTTGATAAGTATTTTTTAAGTTGATTTGTCCAATAGGTTTAGTAAATATGTACTATTTTTACACTGCTAACACCAGCGTAAATTTATTAAGTATTTTTGTGTAACCAGTGTCGATTTTTGATTAAAAAAAAATCGAGCACCAATTTGAAAAGATAGGAAGATGTAAAATTTCGAGAGAAATTGTACTTTGCAAGTTTATATATATAGATATTGACAAATGTACTTGTTTGAAACCACATGATAGATAGGTATTGTAACATGTAAACCCTCATCTTTATACTATTTAGCAATGGCTAAATGACAACCAAATAGTTCTATAACTATACGACGAGGAAAATTTTTGGAGGTGAATACACAAACTATCCAATGGATATTGGTATACTGTGTCTAATTCTTTAGATACATATATAAAAAAAAATAAAAAAAAAAACCCTGTTGAAACTGCATGGTAATTGTAATTTTTTTTGTTAAGAGGAAGAGAGGATTAGTTAAGTAGGGTATTATTAATAATAAAAATAATTTTTTGAAAATTTTGAAGTGGGAGCTTGAGTTCTCCAAACCTCACAAGTGTTAACCTAGAGAAAGTGACTCTCATAAAGTGAGGAAGTGTTTGGTTCATGTAACTTGTTTATTTTATTTATTTTATAAGTTGCTTGAGGATTATAAGTATGAAGTGTTTCCTTGCTTTTCGGTTATGCTTAACCACCAATGTATCACAACTTGATTTTTTTTGTGTATTGTCATACTAAGATATACCATTTTGTTTGTCAATTTTGACTTTTGTTTTATATTGGTTGTTACTTGTTTTCTTTGTTTCAGTTTTTTCTGTAATTGAAAAGAGTAGAGAGGAAGGTTAGGTCAAATTTTACTTCACTTCGCGGCATAAAATTTTTACGGGGAAGCGGGGAATTGTAACGTAAATACTGACCCCGAGTCTATGATTGGGATAATTGTCTACGGAAGAGATTGGTGAGAGGATGTCTCTGGGAGACGGCAGACGGAAGGGAGCAACTCAACATGGCGGGCGACATAACCTGACTGGAGCGGTCGTGATCGACGTGTGTTTTTGGGAGAGATTATGTATTTGATTTTTTATTTTGTTTGACGTCGGAGGGCGTCTACTGAATTTGCCCGAAGTGGGTGTGTTTTTTGTTTTATTGATTGATCGATGGCAGGATTGTGAGGCGATGAAGCCAAACCGCGCGTGCCTGCTGCTGTGGTGAAAATCTCGGAAGAAGTGATGAGCGGACCAAAAAGGACATAAGGTAGCATCTGCATATTCCATTGTCTGGACCCCACGGAAGAGGCTATGGCGGATGGCGCTTCAGAAGAGTCGTCCTAGACTTCTTTTGGAGATTACTACGATCGGTGAGCATCTGGACCTGGAGAGGCCTTCCATGATGCTGAGGAGAGGAGTCGGACCATGAGAGCCATCAATTATTGTTTGAACCTTTTCGTGTTGGGATCAATCCTTCTCTTTACTCTTTTTCTTTGCTAAACCATGATAGACGTGGTTATAGAATCATTAAATTTATGTTCTTTCCTTTTACAAGGTTTTTATTTACTGTATCAATCAATACATCCCACTTCCCTGTGCTTCACCATCATTCTCACCCACGAATCTTGAGATGAGAGAACATTAGCCGTCGTATCATTTTTACGCTACAAATGGTTGCCAAGCATACAAACAAATATGGACAAAGAACTTTAAATCACATGATTCCTAGCTGTTGAAATATGTTACCCGCTGAAATAAAAAATAATTAAAAAAACTATATTAAAACTAAACAATTAATAAATATATTGAAAACTTGGCTAGCGGAAAGAAGCCATTTGTATTATATAATAAGGAAATATTCTTTTATCTATGATTTATTGTTGTCGTTTACGTTTTAATTTTTTTATATATTTTTATAGAAATATTTTTGGGTAAGATTCTTGAGAAATATTTTTGTTTTAAATTTGTTACGTATGTTTTTATTTTATATAAATATATATTGAAACCTTCAATTTTGAATTTTGAATAACAAGCTCCCGTTAGACAAACTACAAAAAAGTAGTTTGTCGGGACTTTTTGCATTGTATTTTTTTCTTTTGTAAAATGTAAGTAAAAAATAAAAAAATAAAATAAAAACACGACCATAACACGCTTTTATCGGTTTCTCTTCAATGTTTTTTTCCGTATTTTAAAATTGATTAGTAAGAAAATAGGGCGTTGTAACTATTTTAGTAATTGCTGCAAAGTTTGTCGAGTGTTGTAAATATTTCGCTAAACTTAAATATGCCTTGCTGAAAGCCTCCGTTGCAAAACCGTCGGCCGAGTGGAGGTTGCCGAGTCGACCGGCCTAACAGTTACTTGCAACCGAGCCACGATCAATATTCTCACAGGCATGGGACTCTGCCGTGTCTGCCGTCTGCAACGCTCGAAGCGCACTGCTCACCGTCACTCGGTGTTCTGCACTCGAGGCTCCGTGCTGTCCATACCGTCTGAAGCCTGTACTCTGTACCGATCTACCATCATCCACATCGACGTTCACTGCCCCTCGCGTGCTTCAAACACACACTCAACACTGGCACACCAACTTCTGACTATCGTTATTTCATTGTAATCACCCATTTGCCAAACACCGCTTGTCCACTTCTTGCATTGACAGTTAACAATTAATCAAAACATTTTAAAAGCGATAGCAAACAACAAACGTATTGATTTACAAAATATTACGTTGTTCATTTTCAGAATGTATACTACTCTTCTGTTTGAAGCATTTGCTTGTGTACAGAAGAGGAGTGTACAATTACTACTTATGCCTTCGCAATCATAATTTCTAGGTACATATTACAAACTTCCCTCGAAACCTTGAAGTTTTTCTGCACTTGTGCACAGTTTCTGCTCGGAGGGTATTACTGAGTCTCAAAAAGAAAAGAAAAATACGGTATATATACAAATTAGTAATTAAAAATATTAAGTACAGTTATGAGGTATGTGTAAAAACAAAGCATAGAAACTTCATTTTATATTTCTCATACATTTTTAATTTTAATAGAGAGTTCATACTTAAATTTGCTGTACGTCATCTCAGAAGTAGTTAACTTTCCTAGTGAGTTTTCCTAGTAGGCACCATTGAAAGCTTGTGTTGGCGGCCTCGCGTGTTTTTTTTCTCTAATTGATATTATTTTAGCCATAGAACATTTACTTCACTTGAATAACATCACACAGATCGACATATTTAACTTTACAGTCAGTGGCGAGTTTTTTCGTTAATTCCTGCGTTGGCAGCCTGCACAGGGAAGTTTTCAAGCTATACTATATGTATATTATTATATCTATATGAGCATTAAATTGTCTATTTATGTTATGGCGGTAAAAGCTAGGAAATTTTAAATGATTATTTTATTAAAAATGAGAACTTTAAGTGCCAAATAACAAAGGGGCCATTTGAAATAATGATCTGAAAATTTAACAAAACTTTCTACGACAGGCGAAATAATTCAATTCTTTTTCCTGTTTACAAAATAAATAATAATTGAGAAAGGCAAAAGCCAAATTGTTTTAAGTTTCTCAAAATTGAAGGTCAAATTTCCATTATTGGATGTCGAACTAAACGGAAATGTAATTAACGTAAAATTCAAAAGTGAAGGGGGAATATGTTTAAAAAAATTGTTTGTTTCAGAACTGGAATAGATGGACAATAGTTGTTTTTCAAATAAGCTATTCATTACAATTATGATTTCATTATTTAGCCATTGCTTCAATCGCCAATCAAATTTAAAAAAAAAAACACATAAAGGAATATCTTGAAACTCTTCTCACGTTCATTGTATTCGGATCACTGCAATATAAATATATAATTTAATTCCACACTAACGTGTCTCGCGATCGTTTCATGAATTAACAATTCATCTGTGCATAAAATAGCATATCCACATCAGACAAAATAGTCATATGATAATGAGATACTTCTGGCGGAGTTGCAGGCTGATATGTTAAAACCGGTTTGTTTTTCGGGCCATGGATCAGGAAACTGTTTCTTGCTACAAGACATTGCCTAAATAATTCTCAAGTTAAGTCATGTTAGTTTTTGCATGCATTTATATTTAAAGCATCGACCGTTGGTGTGTTTCACCTCTCTCTTTTAATGTCCACGTTCTAGATAATTCGATTTTGTACACACGTAGACACTGTGCCAATGATCCAAAATACAGTTTTGCGAATCTGACTAAATCTATATTTAAATATTACGTTGCTATACCGTTTGTCTGATGTTGAGATGATGCAGGTGTACAATTTTCACTGAAATCAGTGCTGGATATAAACATAACAATTCTGTAGTTATGTTTGGAAATATAAAACGAGTTGCACAGTCAAGTTGCACAAAGCGACTACAAAATAACGTTAAAGTGCAACGCTTTGAGTGGCGGTGGCAATGACCTTATTTCTGTGGTATGTTTTCGAAATTTTGCGAGATATTTTTACTTAGTCGTTGAAGTCCGTTCGTTTTTTTATGTGCATATTTTTAATTTCATTTTCCTCTTCAATAAATTATATACTTTATGGACAATATTGTTCTTCCGAAAATTCGACTACAATCTACAGACCTGTTTTTTCTTATATTAACTCCACACCGTTTTATTTGGGATCTATGTCATATTTGAGAATACTGCACGGAGAATCGTTTTTTAAATAGAGAAAGGAGCGAACTTGAGGGTTGAAAAGATTTGTGTTTTAGGAGGGAGGATACTCAAAAGCCGGCATATTATTTCACTGTCCAACTGTTGAACATTTGGAAAATGCATGAATGTTGGGCACGCGTTTAGTGATAAATGGCATTGGAGTTCTTCTGTTGAGGAAGTGATAGAACAAACGCAACTTTCCCATATTATGTCATCTATGTTTCATAGATTGCCATTCGTTCGTTTTGATTTGAGTATTTATCACGTCAATTGCCCATTTTTGGTCAAAGGTTTTTCAGGTATCTAGGAGCTTCATACCACAGGCGTACGTGCGATTTGTACAGCTTAACTCTGGTTTCACAGAAGCCCTGGGGCCCAAGATGGTCACTTAAGGTCACGCCGATTATGTCAATGGAAGGCTTATTGAGAACTTTGCTTCCATCGGAAGAGACTAAATTATCCTTAGTAATATAGTACCAAATGTTGAAGATATATTTAAGCAAGTTTCTATTATAAAAATGTGTAAAGAGACAAATCTTAAACAAAATTGAGAATATTACAAACAAATGGAAATCAATTCATAACGCATAATTCAAAAAAACTCAAATGCAAAACCATTATATCTATCAAGCCATAAAAAAACTACAATTACCCCCCCATTGAAATACGCTGTATTAATGGCCAATCAGAAGAAATAAATTAAATAAATTCTTCTTTAAAAAACAACATTTTATATAACTACCAAATTAAGAATCTTGGCTCCGTAATCAGATACAAGAACTCCTTTTTTCAATCACTTGTAATGCAACTTATAAGAAATACAAAAAAAAGTATAAAATATCATCACCTATTAACAATTTACTTCGTACACCTCCTTGTTTAATGCTACTGTTTGTTTAAAGTGGTGTTTGCTATCTCAAATTAAACTCAAGACATAACAAATTTAAATACACTACTAAAATTGTGTTCCTTGCCAAAATTAGGCACTTTAAAATTATATCCCAGCCATCTACTTCAACACGTAGTTTCTAAATGCCACTTAAATCCACCAGAATACGAATATATTCGCGAAGATGATTCAGATATTGGAACGCGTGAGCTGCGTGTGTTGGACGATCGACTAGCATCATCTCATCATATCTGGCGCCGAGTGGTCACCGGTCAATAGTCCACAAGTCCACAAATCCACAGACTTGGAGACTGGCCAGTTTGGGACCAATAATAACACGCATTCCACGTTTCTTCTATTTTCATAGTTTGTCTATTTCACGTCTAGTCTAGTGTTCAATGTCATAAATCAAAGCTATCTACGTCACGTTGTAAAAGCTCAAGTGTAGCTTAAAGTTCGTTATCTAATTACGTAAAAGCTCGATCCACTTAACATAATGACCCTCGAATGCGTAATTCCAATAATCCAGATGTAAATACCATGAAACTAAGTGGGTGATAACGTCGTTAACTAACTACGTAAGAAATAACGATTTTACATTTCGTATTGATTACACACGCATGCCCGGGCCAAAATATAATGCGTAGGTACTATATCTCTTGCCACTTTGTACATACGTAGTTGATCGTGTCTAAAGTCAAACTTATGAAATAATTCTTCACATTGAGTGAAGTGCACCAGATTTATCTAAAGCGATTCGTGCTGCTTTAGTCCAGTTCTATTCGGTAAAGAACTAGTTATCTCTTCTCCCAAATATTTTAAGAAATTGTTGTGCGCGAACTATTTTAGTATTTATTTATTTATTTGTAGGAAAGAAACAGCTTTTAATACAAATTTATATACAAAGGAAGTTTAACAAAAAGTTAGCCAACAAATTTTATTGTGCTAACAGTGGTTAAGTACAGATGTTTTATTAGAAAAAAATAATAATAAGGGAGGCGAAGAGAAAGAGGAAGATAGGATCGGGACAGAAGATGCTCTCGATACATTTTATACTCGTGCATCAATTTGTGGTCGTACGTATTACTTCGGTTCGATATTTTGAAAGTTTAATATTACTATAAATATTGTCACAAGTTATCAATTTGGGATCAAAGAGTTATCAATTTGAATAAATCTACCGGTATTCTATCAGGTAAAACTATATTGTCTGTGTTATAGAAGAGTTTTTTTACTACATTATGACATAATGATGATCGTCGCGAGAATCGCAAAATCGACGAATTCATATGAGAATTTTCTAATTATTTTACTTTGTTGTTTTAGTTTACTGTGCGAACATAATAATAGCTGGGATGGCATTGAACAATAATGGAGCTAATAAAATTAGCCAAGCATTATTGTTTATGTGTGCTCATTAACTCTGTGTAAAGCAGAGTACCTGCCTACTGATATAAAATATACAGTATAAATAATGACAATGTTTAATGTTGCTTCTTCAGAGAGACAGATATATTTTCCAGTACACAATGTGTCAGTCAAGATTTCATACTGGGAGATATCTTGAGGAATATTTATGTTGTAGAAGTTTTCACGAACGTTGTTCTTTTAATAGAGTTGGGAGGTTCATCTTTGGTTTCCTCGACCTTCCCCGTCATTCTGTCTCTGGGTTTATTTGAATAGACTCTTGATGAATTTATGTTCCACATAAACATGAAGAAACTCCAACTGGAAACAGATAAAACGTTTAGTAAGGTGTGATATTTTTGGAATTAAATCAGTTGATATTATATATTTATTAAATCTTTGTAAACTGTAAACTTTGTCTGCTCTCAACACAGATTCTCCTAGTGAGATAGGCACGGTACCATAACCTTTTTATTACATTAAAATTGTAATATAAATAAATTTAAACATTTAAAAAAATTAAATTGTCGATGTGATGAAAGTAGTGAAATGTGTCGAATCGTAATGAAAGTAAACTGAATGCCGTAGAAATGAGATCTCTGAGGCGAATGTGTGATAAAACCATGAATAATAGTGTAAAAAATGTTGAGATTGGGAAAGAACGCAAGGCCGATGTAAGCGTAATGAGTAAGATTTAAAAAGGTACACTTAAATGGTTTGGGCATGAAATGCGAATAGAAGAAGAAACCGGGGACGCCTGAGGAAGACATGGAATGATCAAATGAATCAAATACTTTAGTCGGGCAATGTCAGAAGTAGGAAAAGGATAAGACGAAAAAGGAGAGAGGATAAGACGATGTATGAATGTGAGTGAAGCAAGAAACGCATGAAAAGATCGAGTAGTTTGGCGGTCCGTCCTCTCTGCCTACCCGTGCAAAGAAACAACGTGATGGTTAGAATTGTCCCACATCCGATGGTTAAATAATGCCGATCTATTGTTTCTCGACTCATTTGACTTTTGAACTACAGTGAAGACATTCTACATATATATCTACATATCATCATAGCCGTTTCACGAGCTCAAAATCATGAGCTGAAAAAAAAAACAAAAGAATAATTGCATTCCTTTTCACAGGAAGAGGCTCATCAGTATCATGGTAGAATGAAATACAAACTTTAGCTCTTTTTAGTGACCAAATATGAATAAATATCTATTTTCTACCTCAGTCTTCTCCTCTCTCAATTCAACAACATTCCCTAAATAGGATGCTATATTACCACTGGCTACGGACAGTTGGGAATTTCGTGTATTACCACAGAAGGTTGCGTGTTCAGATCACGTCGGGGTCACCATTTATAGGTGTTAATGAGGACGGAATATATAACTCAGTTTGATATCACTTTAGGTTTTATTACAATTAGCATTAACACTTATATTTTAATAGATAATAAATATTCAATGAATGTGGAAGTGAACGCAGTAGCACGATAATTTAAGATGTTTATTCACCGGCAACCAGGAAGGAATGATCTTCTTTCCACTAGCTCGGATCGTCGAGGTGTTTACATTGAATTCTTACTTTGTTCTCTGTCATTGGATGACGCGTCACCAATAGCGAGCATCTATCCCGGTGCTGCTGTATTCGCTTACCACGCACTAAAACATTAAATGATGAAAGGCCTCGTAAAAATATATTTTCTACTAAAAGAGACAAAGACAAACTTCGAGAGTCAACTCAGGAAATATATACCATAGTAACCCAGCAGAATAAATACGACAAGGGAAGAAGGTTGGAGATCGAGGAAGAAGGAAGAAGGAAGAAACAGCATGGTTAGGGAAGAAATTAAAAGAAAAAGAAACCATGCTCAACATAATCCCAGCCCATTCAACATTCCTATATTGGCTTATCAGGTTGCCATGTATACCGTATACCAACTGATTCAACTCGACCCTCCTACCCATCCTCAGAGCATGTGCTCCAAGCCCTGACGAAGCATTGCCCCCTGGTGTAGCAGTCGCATCGAGACAGGAGTGCTTCTGGTTGGGATGGTACAATCGTATTGTATAGAGAGACATCAGACTTTTGACTTCTGAACTGCAGAACTTCAGTTCAATCAACTTCAGTTAACGGGAATCTATTATAAGCCCTCGGCTACTATTATAACTCTGACACAAACCCACTGAAGCGAGATCCATCAGCTGATTGATTCAATAACCGCGCTGGCTGGTCCACTCATTCAGAACTGCCTTTTTTTCCTTTAATATCACATCATAAATAACAGTTAGCTCTTTTGTGTCAAGCGGTTCCTTACCTTAATAATGTACTCGTTAATAATGCCTCGGGTTGTTTTGCCCGCCTTGCATAATGTTCAAGTTTTATCGTTTCTGTTCCGTTTATTAATTCATAAAGGTAGGTAATCAATCAAATATCATTTACCCAATACCGATTAGGTCTGATTTATGCATTGTCTAAACTGTATTGTATTAGAGTAGATACTAGGTACATTCATTATTACTCTACACTAAACTAAAAAATGAATATCGCTATAAAAAAAAAATTATATTTACTTTATGGATTCTTTTATAATCGTTCATCTATCTAAAGCTTATAACAATATACTAGGAATTGTATAATACCCTTCATACTTTATATCTAACTAGTACTGCCGCGCTTCGGCCTTATTACTTTTACCATCTCATGGTTTCATTTATTTGGCTGAATTTATGTTACATTATTTGAGCTCTTTCGGAAAAGAACTGGATTTAAAACCGTAAACAAGGAAAGGAAAAAGGACAAACATTTGGTTATAAACAATTTACTAAAGTTGCTTTTTGAATAAAATATATTGTATATGTTATTAAATATTTGCTGCATCCTCTTGGGGCTGCATCCCTGAGTTTCGTCGTTGGCTCATAAAGCTGAATGATACATAACTCAATCTTATCAATATTTCTCAATAATATTATCTTTTCTTACCACTCAATTTTAAACGGATTTTTTTCCTCATCGCACCAACCAGTACCTATCAAACACATATACATAATCTTTTTATACTTAATTATTATACTTTTTCTAGATATATTATATTGCCATACTATGTCAATACTAGCTTTTTTTCCCTTCTAGTTTTGTATAATGGCATTTAATATGAACTAAACTTGTCAATTTGACTGTCCTATAACGGGATTTGTTCCTAGTTGAGCAGTCAAAGATTTTACGTACTTCAAATCGCCAGTTTGAGATCATGATGAAAATTGGCAGACATACCTTGAATCATACCATAACAAAAGATCGCCACAAACTCCTAGATATAATTAAAACACTTTATTTAGACATGCTAGAAAACAAAAGTAAAATTGTGTGGTTTGATCTTTGGAGTTTGTATTTTGTAGTAACCTGCTTATCTGACAGCTTCATTAACTGCCAATAAGTATTCTCCCCGATTGCAGCATGTTAGCTGGCAGATAACGGTATTGGCATGTTATAATACTGCATCCTCTTCTCGTATCGTCAAGCTATTCTAGACTTTCTCTGTGAGATAAATTTTGCACCCAATGATCACTCAGTCGTCAAAACCGAAGCCGAAATAAATATTGTTCTTTTTTTTACAAATACGATTAGTGAAGCTAGTGTTGGTTCATGAAATGTTTCCCTGTCTTAGCCAGGTAGCTATTTTTAACATGTCACAAGGCTGTTTTTTTTCTTTAGTAGTAAATTTATATTATTTTGTTTTTGCTTGACGGGATCTAGCTATCTTTGGGTGGCCTTGTTCTGGTAGGTACTCGTTTCACCACACTAACGAGATTTCCTATCAACTGTTTTTACAAAATCAAAATTCACGAGTCTCGCCATTTCAGGCATTAGAAAACATATTCATAAATAGTGGACTTCGAGTTAAAAAATATTGTAATTTCTTCAAATGATTGATAACTTTGTAGCATCATTATTAATTATATAATTGAAAATACACTTTGTATATACCACTTTACTTAAAATATATAAATATTTCTACATGTTTCGATAGCAATGCTATCATCTTCAGGAATAAATGAATACTAAAAAATAATTTCAAGTATAGAAAAATGATAAAAAATTTAAAACAATAATTTAAGGATATACAAAATATGAGCATAAACAAAAAATATATTATTTTGTATATTCTTAAATTATTGTTTTAAATTTTTTATCATTTTTCTATACTTGAAATTATTTTTTAGTATTCATTTATTCCTGAAGATGATAGCATTGCTATCGAAACATGTAGAAATATTTATATATTTTAAGTAAACTGGTATATACAAAGTGTATTTTCAATTATATAATTAAAAAATATTGTTTTAAATTGTTTAAATGATTTTATTCATATTATTAAATATTTTTCTTCGAGGAAATTCTATGTGGTTTTTCTATTTTAGTTATAAAATTTTATCATCAAGATAATATATTGCTGTATCAGAACACGGAAACTCGAGAAATTTATACTGTATAAAATAGACTTGCAAGGAAAAATCACTCGTTTTCCTGTATATCCATTTTCCCTAAAAAAATTTATGGAATACATATATATACTCGTATATGACTGTAACGCTACCTATGTCGGACAGATGGGAAGGGCTTTCTCAACTAGATTCAAATGACAT
Source organism: Halesus radiatus (assembly GCA_022606495.2). Classification (NCBI taxonomy): domain Eukaryota; kingdom Metazoa; phylum Arthropoda; class Insecta; order Trichoptera; family Limnephilidae; genus Halesus; species Halesus radiatus. The sequence continues at coordinate 13,226 of JAHDVE020010998.1, forward strand.
ATACGATGTTATGATAACAAAAGCACTTTTCCAAAATTCGCAGAACATCTCTTAGTGAATAATCACGTCCCGCTTGACAACAACAAGCCTAAACCCTTACATATAGAAAGAGATGGTTTTAAAGTAAATTTACTTGAACAATTAGAAATTAATAAACGAACGAATCATCCCATTATAACATTAATTAATAAAGTAAGGATAATTATTTATTCCCCACTACTCAGTATTTTCACAAGACCTAAACAATATGACAAAAGTCAATAGCTTTCAAGTTATTATAAATCAATTAAGAAAACATTGAGTTTAATGCGGGGAAAACAGATTCCAAATGTAAGTATCTCACAGAATGGAGAATGAATTGTCACATTTGGTTTCTCAGTATATCTGTTTCAGCGGTAATAAATCATTTTAGGCACCATAAAAATTGAAAGTATGTAGGGGTAAATAGAATAATATAAATAAGTCTGAAAATGGACCTGAACGCCGAAACAGCTTTCACAATAATAAAAAATTGAAATAATTGCAGAACTTAATATAAAATTATTAAATTTGATTTACAATAAAAGTTTTTTTTTTAATTTGAGTTCTACGAATTAAACACAAACACAACTAATAAATATATTGCATTTTTAGAAACACTTTTTGAACTTAGAATGAAAGCGTTTTTCCTTGGCCCATTAACGGAAGTATATTTTACTACCATTTTAAATTAGGAGTTTTTCTCCTATCTTTGATTAATCTTTATCATTGAGGCTAATAAATATTGCGATCACTCATTATAAACATATTTATTGCTTAACTTGATCAAAAATATGCATAATTCACTCGTTTATTGTGGAGCGATCAGCAAACTTCACTCAATAGTTCCCACCATACAATGGGACGTAAAATTTCCTCAGTGAAATAACTAAATTAAAATCACCTACGAGAAAAAGGCGCAGCCTGCTACTATGAAGATAAGAGTATTGTTGGGGAAAGAACTCAAGGAAAGCATATCTTGAAGAAAGCTAGTGCGATCGGTCGGCACTATGGAAAACGTGTAGTTTTAATTATTTTTACGCTTGACTAGTTGTTTCGCCTTGCGGAGGTACAGAGCGCGCAGATTTGTGTATATTTGCGTATTGTACAGAGCCCGCAGATACTTTAATAGTACACAACTGCTGACCCTGTACAAATCGCAAGTGCGCCCCATTGTAGAATTTGGCAGCCACCTCTGGTCAGGAGTCCCAAAATATCTGAAAAAAAACCTTGACTCTGTGCAGAAACGGGCGGTCCGTTTGATAGATTCGCCTATCTTAACAAATGGGTTGCAATCTTTGGAGCACAGACGTCGGGTGGGAATGCTGTCCTTGTTCTACCGGTATTTTAATGGAAGATGCTCCGAGGAACTAGCGTCATTGATCCCTTCGGCACCGGTGCATAGTCGGGAAACACGCCAAACGCGCGCCAACATTTGCACACGGTTGACATTTGTCACATGAGAACGGGTCGCTTCTACGACTCGTTCTTGTGTTCAACAGCTCGGCTGTGGAATGATCTGCCGGCCTCTGTGTTTCCTCCATCCTATAACATGGGTCTCTTCAAGACCCAAGTTCACTCCTTCCTATCCTCTAAAAGACCCTCCACACAGCATCCCCAAAGATGATCTAGGCCTTGAGGGAAATTATTTCCTCCTTGGTCTCCTGTGTGGAGTTACTGTAAAAAAAAAAAAAAAAATTGTCAAACTGTGGTGAATTTACTGACAGACAGTCTATTTATATCAAGTCTATAGATACCTATTAAAAAAACATTCCATTGTAATTTATTATAATTTTATTGATACTGATCCCTCAACCCGCAAAATTTTCTGCTAAGCTGATAATATAGGTTGACGATAAGTCGTTTGTGATGATTATTTATTTTCGTTATTAAAAATGTTAAATTTAAGGTAAAAAATGGCCATAAATATAACTTTTTACTCTGCTAACTAAAGCAATACTTCAAATGGTTTATCTGTAAATTCTGTACGGGTAAGTATTATACGATTTCAAAAAACAAAAATTCAAAAGAATTCCATCAAACACATGTAAAATATCTAAATGTAAAATATCACATGTAAATAATACATCTGTATCTAAAAAAGAGGTACAGTTTAAAAAAAACCATTGAAGTTAATTTTTAAAGTCGAACCTAAAATTTTAGTACCTTTTTTACATAAAAATTATAAGATTATATTTTTAATCATTGAAGATAATATCTTTTTCTTTTCTGTGTCTTTTCGGTTTCATGTTTCATTTTGAAAGTTGATGATTCAAAATTTATTACAATGAGGTTTATAAGGTTTAATGAGTTTTTTTTTAATTATATTTAATTTTAGTACATATTTTTTCGTTTAGTTACTAAAATTTTACAAAGCTAATAAGACAATTTGTAATGATTTTCTTAGTCCTCCTCACTAGGGGTTCCTGTGCCGAGGCGAACTAGGTTTTATTTAAAAACTGGTTATTGTTAAACTCCTACGAAGTTCATTTCAAGATGGTGGATAAATCCTCTTCTTTGATTTATTTGAGCCAGTTTTTGATTTGATTTTTAAAATCATTGGACTTTCTGTTTTTATTTTATTTTTTATGTTCGCTGGAAGTGAATTATGTAGCCTAGTGAAGAGATATTTGTAATTCTTTTGTCCTAAATCAGTGTCAAGTTGCTCTTGTGTGGTGAAAATTCGTTTTTTTTTTAAATTTAGGAATGTTGATTAAAACATTCTTATCATAGATATTTTGGATGTTAGTTATTGCTAAAAAAATTAATGAAATATTACAGTTTGGGGATTCTTGTCTTTTGAAAACTTGCACATTTACCTAACTACCGGTATAGAATTTCCAAATAAATCATTAATAGTATTTCTTCCGTTAGCTTACAAAGAATGTATTTTTGGGTGCTGACCGCTCAATTGACTTAATAATAATATGATTTTGTTTTAAATTGTGGGTACTATATTCGAATTCTTGAAAAATATGTTAGTTAAAAAATTAAAAATATTTATAACAGTCATAAGGAAGACCCGTTATATTTTAATTTTGTAAAAGTTTTTCCTTACGTAATTATGGTTCTAAAAATAAGCATCGTAATCTGTCCCCTTTCTTCCCTCGTTAATCGTTGTAAATGGGGGTACTTATGTAAATGATGGTCATAAAACAGCGGAGAGGCAGCGCTAACGTTTAATTAGCTGTAATACCCCTATACCCGCGGGCGGGAAATGCTCCCTTGTAAGGTCCCGAGTGAAGACCACATTAATGGGATCATTCAATTTGCTCCTACGGCCTTCCACCTCCGGCCGAAACAATTTCACCCGTTGTTTGTAAAGCATACCATACCGGTTTCCAGAAACTTCTTGTTATAAAAGTCAATAATCAAAATAATTTAATATAAATTAAAATTACCGGAAATCATTTTATATAAATTAAAATTTCCGCAAATCATTTAATATGTATTCAAATTTCCGGAAATCTGTTTATATGTCTTCATTGAATTTGATGTTTTAATGTTCACTATTGCTATGACGTTACCCTAAGGTAAAACAACTTGTTTTATTGCCATTTCTACACAGCTCTAATGAATATGAATTGGACCCAGTTAGAACCCGGAAAGGGATACGTATACGAGTATATGTAGAGACATCGCGTTTGGGTCTCGCCCAGGCGTCGTGAGTTCAATTCCTCGGCTGGCTAAGTCCTCCATTACGACACAAGCAACATCTTCTACTTACTGTGATGGTAGTAGGAGATTTTCAAATATTGTCAGGTTATTCGTAATCAGGGAATGTTAGCCTTTCTTTTAAAAAAAATGTATATTTTTATAATAGTATATATATTATATGTGTATAATAATACACAAATAATACACATTTTTCATCTAATTTCATATCCTAATATCCCTGCAAATGTGTTTTGTAACTACAGTATGCAGCAGTGGCGTGCTTTGCTATATGACCAAAGGTAGGCTATATGTTGCTTTTCAAGTTTGGGTACGAATATTTAAAAGTGGACATTATATTATCGTGCGAAAAAATGTTAAATTAAATTATAGAAACATTTTTTCGATGTACATAGAATGTCCTCGATATAAAAAAAAAATATCTTAAGGATATATAGCTTTAAGCCTTTATGGAATGCACTCCACGAATATGTAGATATTGGTAGATTTTTTTTATTGCTAGATTTTTTTGATTTTTTTTTTTGGGAAATCCGTTTTTACAAAAATTGGATAATACCACCTAATATACCTTTAGACACGTAAATAGTAAAAGCCTGCTTAGTTACGCCAATAGACAAATTTCAATTACTTAAAATAGCTTGCTTTAATTCGGCCTTGTTCTTTTACTCGTACATAAAATTTCCAGACACGCAATTTAATCTTCCGAGAGTTTTCGTGAATATTCTCACCCTTTTCAAGGCTGCCTTTCTTTCATTTTGCTGGCTTAGATAATACCATAACTCTTACTTTTAAATGAAAACCAGATCATTTAATTTATTATTTTCAATAAAAAGTCATCTTTTGACCTTTAAAAGCTAATTAAATCCCAACTCGTTAAACGTAGTTGATCATAAAACTCTATTTAACTCTAATTCAATGTCATGCATATAACACTGTAGGCTATATCTGTCTCACTGGATATAAAGTAAACTGTACATTAATTACCATGGACGAATGGATGAAGAAATACAGCTTTGTTTGTGTTTCCACATTGTACTGACATTCCGATGACCAGATCGGCGCTTATTGCTTTCCAGTCAGTATCCTCATACTTGGCTAATAGCTAATACGACATTAGACCTTGTGTTCCGTTACGGCAATGAACAATGTAAGAATTTATGACGGTGGTGCCGCGGCTAGGAGCAGAAGGTGACGTCACATCGTGGTACTGATCGTGTCAGCCTGAGAGGGCCCTGGGAACGTGGAACTGGGAACTTTGAACGAGGGACATGGAGCTGGGAACGAGGAACATTAAACATTGAATTTGGTTCTGTGTATTTAGAACTTGGAACATAGAAAAGGGAGTTCAAAATAAGATCGAGGAACGAAAACGGACACGCATAACTAGGGATATAGAACTGGAAGCACAAAATCGGATACATAAAAATAGAGACATGGAACTGGGAAAGTAAAATTCAGAGTTTTTCACTAGGAACGTGGATCTGGGAATCTAGTTTAGGTAACGTACAACTGAGGGCATAGAACGGGGAACATCCAAGTGGTTACATAAAACTGGTGAAGTAAAACTGTGAACATAGAACTGGGAACGTGAAAAAAACTAAAGAGGAAAAAAAATTTAAGTGTAAAATTCAACAGCTCAATTATAGGGCTAAAAAGCATCATTTTCAAAACTTATGTAAAAATGTTTTGTTTATGATTTCAATTTCTCGAAAAAGTATTCTGCATTATTTTCTCTGTGGTACATTTTTCGTACATGGACATTTTCGCTTAATCTGTACATATTTTTAAATTATTCATGGTAACGGAATGGAAAAATATCATGCTCACGTAATAAATATTATATAAATATTGCATAAATCAACGTTTTTCTAAAATATTTCTCTCACTAACTCACGAATGGGGAATCTGCTGGCTATATAAATTAGTTAATCTACTCATAATTTCTTTAAAAAATATATTAACAATATTTCAAACATGCACAAACTTAGATAAAAAATTATAGTAATATTATTATTTTACGGAAATTAAGATTTTTTTTTATATACCAAACAGATTCCTTATTCTATTAGGGAGTTAATGAAATCAATATTTCAGCAAATCGGGCATAATAATTTTGCCTTCCGTTACCATGAAACTAAGCTGATTAAACGAATGAGACACTTTTATCGCTTAAAGGAGCCTTTATCAGATTTCAACTATATATATATATAATGAAACCTATTTAAAATACAACAAACTTAATTTTACACACTCAAAATTAATTACAAAATCAGACTTTGTTTAATTGGATGTAGAAGTGGGACATATCAAAAGCACACTACTTTTCGATGTAAATAATTTATCAATATTATCTGCAGGTTCTTCAGTTGTATTTAACTGATTAAAAAAAGAAGATTAATTAATTTGGCTATTAAAAATATATAAATTTTGTATATTCTACAATACGTGCCAATTAAAAAATCAATCTTAATTGAGGGTCATGGCAAAACGAAATATACAAACTTTGACGAAAATGCTCACTTCTCAGATTTATAAACACACTGAAAGCTTTAGGTCACCCACTGCGCACTTCTCACGATGCAAGCGAAGCATTTTTCAGTTGTCCGAATTAGTTTATTCCAGATTTACTTTCGGAGCTTTCTTAAAATAGTGATCTTTTCCGGGAAACATACGCACGGGAAATGTAAATTATTTCAGACAGGTTCATTACGTATTGTTGAATGAAGCTATGGCTCAGTGATTTCTCATTATTTGCAAAGTGAAAGTGCGATTTTTAATTAATAAAACGATAAATCTAAAACTGAGATTTGATGGGTTAATTTCTAACAAGGTGATTTTGATTGAGTTTAGGTATTTAATTTATTTATTTATATTATAATATTAATTGCATAAAATGGGAACTTGTATCCGCTAAGCCACTGCAAGTAGCTTGTCAGCAGGATTTTAGTACAACAATATTATAAAATAAAAAAATAAAAGAGCAATAATAAAACAATATAGGTGCATGAATGTTGTGATAAATGTACACAAGTTATTGAAAAAACACTTTTTAAAAATATGAAACCAGCATAACAGTTTTGTTATAGATATACTAGACTCCAATTACATAACATCGATTGAAATAATATTATAAAAATATCAGAAAGTATTTAACAAATTGAGAAACAAAAAATAAAAACAGTACTACCGTTTTGTTACAGTGAGGATAGACTTAATGTAATAGTAACACTTAAATAATTTTAACGATTCCCGCAATTGTCGAGGAGATATACAATCAAGGAGACCATCATATGTGTTCAATAAACAATGTAAGAAAGAGCAAAATAGCGTAAATACAGCAGATATCAAGGAGCTATACAACTAAGGAGACCGTCATATTTGTTGCAATCAATACAGAAGGTTACTTTCCAAAAGCCAACACTTTAACATCAGTGAGAATTTCGTCATAGAGCAATTGTTTTTAAATTCAATTTAAATATGTACAGTGATATATCATTATTAAAGCGGCTTTATTTATGGACATAAATAATTTTATAAAAGATGTATTTTAAATAAGACAGCTCGACATATCTTTAAAAAATCATTACGCATTCTGAATAATGTTTATATTTCCTTCGGGCTTCGTGTGGATACCGACTTAACTTTGCTTATTCAAATAAACTACAATCAGAACGAAAAAATCAGTCGCCCAATCATGACCTTCTCGTGCTGATATTATGTATAACCTGTACAGAGTACCAAAGGCTGCAGGCTATGGTAGCGAGTAACTCCCCACCCATATCACGTTATTTCCGTTAGTTTAGCACGGTTAACTATAATTTATTACACAATCTAATCGCCCACAAATTATTGTCGAAAGCTCCGCTTGAAAAAAAAAAGCTTTTTTATGTGCGGGTTCTAAAAACTCTCCGCTGCCTTGACGAACCATCGTACAAATAGCCACTATCTGTATTAATTTGCTTAATTTGACTGCCAGTCTTATAATGAGCAAATTTTCCATGCTAAATAAACCTCTACTTATTCATATTAATTTTAAAATATACAATAAGTTTGTATCTATTGTTTTGTATGTGTATTGTTGATTAGGTACTACTTTGAAAAAAACATTTGTAAAGTTATTTTTTATAGGTAAGGGTCTTAGTTACTCGGTTGCAACTTCTGACGATCACTGATAATGGAGTTATGCCTATTAGTCATTGGCTGTAGTCCATAAAGGCTGAAAAGCTGTGCCTACCTTACGATAAATAAACCATAAAAATAAATATTATTAAAAATACGACAAATTTTTAATCAAAATATATTTTTACAAAAATTTGATAGGGTAACATATACCTTTATTTATTCAGTTGGCCATAACAATCATCGGAAGATAATAATAAAATATCTATTTTCAACTATCCAATGCACAATTCAAATCCAAACTATACACACCCTACCTTTGGTCATAAAGTAATGCACGCCACTTCTATTAATGCGGTCATCTCCAGGCAGGTTTCCACTAAAATACTCAACACATAAACACACGACAAGTTTTACAGAAAACCTACTTAAGCTACCACAAGCCAATAAAACAATATTTTAAAAAGGACCTTACTTCATGGCAATTAAAGTATATAACAACCTTCCACATGACATCAAACACACACACGATCTACTTCTATTTAAATCATCACTAAAAACAATCATTCTGAACAAATGTCACTACACCTTAAACGAATACTTTGAACAGAAAAACTTCAAAAAAAGATCAAACTTCTCTATATTTTATATAAATTTATAAACATACAATATATGTAAGAAATATGATGTACCTATAAGCTATACCCTCTGAACTTTATACTTTAATTTGTACAATAAAGATCTTTGTATTTGAAGTTGAATACATACTAGGAATACATGTACAAAGAAGCAAAGCAAATACCTACGTAAAAATATTGAAAATTGTAACATATTAAAGTTTCCTACAAAAATACTGGTACAATAAAAAGATCACAGGAAATAAAAACATTTATCAAAAATGTCCACATGACAAAATATAGTAATACGTAACGCGCCATAGAAATACATAGTCGTAGAGAAAATATCAATAATAATTATAATTGGATTACTTCTATAGCGCTGTTTTCGTGAGAAAATCTTTACATTCGCTCTCAATAAATGAATTGGGAGGCCTCCAGTGGACAACATTTGGAACAGTGTCAATAATTAAATTGAATACCTGAATTTATTAAAGCACTAAGTACCAAAAAGGTTGAACTGAGATATAAGGTTTTTATTGAATATAAACACTAGTTGTTAAGGACTCATTACAAAAAAAAATCTAAGTACCTCGTGAGAAATTACTAAAAGGGACTATGTGTAGTCAACTCGGTCATTAAGCCATTTGGTGCTTTGATTTTTTTATTCCTAAACACAACTAATGTCCAGTGGCATTTAGTGCTTTTAAAGGGAAACCCACCCAGTACATACGACTTTTTCGTTTTTGCTACATCATGTATAAACATGTCACAAACAATTTTTTTTGCACTCATATCTTCACACAAGGCTTACATTTAGATTTTTTGGCACTTACTGCTTTATTTATGTATGTTATTCAATTGTCAAAAACTGTAAAGGACTAGCACGACGAGCCTTCGCTTTATCACGATAGCTACATAAATGGTATGTTATCGAACGTATAAATTGATAATTTTACTTGTAAATCAATATTTAATTGAAGTCAACAAATTTCCCTAAAGTTATCTCCAAGTAACATTGACTATGGTTTTCAAATCAATATTTATATAATATTTCCATGATTCTTATCTTCCGCCCTGTTTATTTTAGTTGAATAAATTTATGAACGTGGGGGTTTTTTATCTCCTCAAATATTTGTCTACTTCTCGTTATACTGTTTATACAAAAAACAAACAATAAACAGTGCCTTCGTGACATGAAACAGTAATCCCCTGAAGACAGCAGGCAGTAAACAGTAGACTAACCTATATAATGTAATAAAAACTACGAGGCCCTGAAATAGGCTACAGACACGCTGGACAAGACTTAGAAACTTGAACTAAATACTAAATAGCATAGACACGAAGGAAGGGAAAGGAAACAATATGATGGTGACAGACGGTGATCTGAAACCTTGAAGCTTAAGAGCTTAAGGGGAACGGCTGCGGTGCCTGTGTCATACAAAACTGTATTTTGGATTGGAGGCCAAAATACATATCCAAACTGAATGATCTATTTTTTTTTATTTTATTAAAGATTTAGTAAATATCTAGTACGGTTGAGAAGTATTTTATTTATTTTTGTTTTAATTTTTTTTGTGCCATGAAAAAAAAGTCAATTTTCATAATTTTAGAGGCAGCTTAGAAAATTATTTGCGGGTTTATCGTACTTTTTAAAAAATATTTCATATTTGCTACGTAAGTATGATTACATAAATAAAAATAAAACATTTAAAAAAATGGTTTTTTCTGGTCGATATTTTAAATTCTGTATGGCAAATTTCTGTCCCACCGTAAATTGGTCGTTTTTATTTAATTTAAAGTCCACCATAATGCTTATTTCAACATTTTAAAAATAAAATTAATTTTATGTTTCATTATATTTTCAAAGCAGATGGGTTAAAACTTTTTTTTTAAAATCACCGTTAGCCCCTAAATAATTGTTAAAAAATTGAAAATTTTATTCCCTTAATGGCCGAGATTTCATAAATAAAATACTTCTCATTCATACTAGATATTTATTAAACCTTTAACTATTACGGATTAGAAGTAATTTATTTATTTTTGTTTTACATTATGAAATATAAGCCATTAAATGAATCGATTTTACGCGATTTTAGAGGCACTTTTAACAATTCTTTGGGGGCTAATAAATTACCCGTATACTTTGAATAAATATCTAGTATGAATGAGAAGTATTTTATTTATGAAATCTCGGCCATTAAGGGAATAAATTTTTCAATTTTTTAACAATTATTTAGGGGCTAACGGTGATTTTAAAAAAAAAGTTTTAACCCATCTGCTTTGAAAATATATTGACACATAAAATATGTTTTTTTTATATTAAAATAACCATTATGGTGGACTTAAAATTAAATTAAAAACGACCAATTTACGTTGGAACACAAGTTTGCCGTACATAATTTAAAATATCGACCCGAATTTTTTTTTTATATTTATCTTTGCGTAATCATATTTACATTGCAAATATAATATTTCTTTAAAAATACGATAAACCTGCAAATAATTACCTGTAATTTTTTTTTCATGGCATGTTCTTCATAATTTAAAACAAAAATAAATAAAATACTTCTCATACGTACTAGATATTTACTGAGACTTTACTAAAAAAAATATATCATTCCGTTTGGAAGTGTATTTTGGCCTCAAATCCAAAATTAAATTATATATGAAACAGGCAGAGCAGCCATTCCTCTTAATAAGTTATTTGACGTGTACACAGTAGTTAGTTAAGTGAGTCGTATTTTAGACGTATTATAAGGTTAAAATCGTTCGGAACATCTCATTGTTTTTCTCCTCCACTTCCATGTTATTTCAGAACAAACAATTCATAAAACATCCTTTATCTCCTCAGGCGAATACCTTGACCTCGATTCAACCAGTTTATAAGAGTACGAAGGGCGCAAACTAGTTAAGGACGTGTCGCTACAACTTTGTAAAAATTATATCCCTCTCCTGTCAAGCACACAGACAGTGATAGGCTCAGTTCTCATTTTTTATAACACTAGCTGATGTGTATCCGGCCTTGCTTGTGTTTTTTTTTATAAAGTTATGAAATTGTAAATTCTTGCTTGTCATTTGGGTTTCATAATTGATTTGACAACGAAAGTATTTCCTTGTGACGATTATTACTATCTCTAAACAAAGAAACATTTAATTGAAAATTTCATACCAAACATTTATTTTTTTTAAATATACCTAATTACCAACCTACTTGTGTTTTCCATTTTGAAAATATTCTACCCAAACAAACCTTCTTCTTTTTAATATGTAATCTGTGGCTAACCAGAATGGAATGGGCTTACCTCAATACAATATGGAGAGTTTAATGTATATACGACATGCATGTAATATGTGAGAGGCGCTAAAGCGCTCGCTTTTTGAAATTGGACTCTACAGCGAAGGGGGTCTACGTATTTGACTTTTTGAGTTTTAGAACCTACAGATGCTTGCAACAGTTTCTCAACAGCATTATTTCTTCACACATCGAGGGTTGTATAATATCCCTCATCTTCTTTGGACGTCATTCGGCATCTGGCATTTAACTTATTTCATTGCAATCACAATCAAAGAATGCTCTAAAGCGCCAATCGCATCTGGTCGGAAGAGTCAATGGCCTTAGCTGCACTTGACTGATAGACGTTATCCCTCACTTCTGACACGAATCCAGTTAGATGTTAGATTGCGCAATCACTTTGAAGTGGCCCGGCCGAGGTCCACTAGTGAGAGTGAGAAATTAGCTACTCAATAACGGATAATGAAAAAGTTGTAAGATATCACGGACCTTTTATATTTCAATGCCTAATCAAATAAGTTGTTAATTTGCGTCCTATTCACACGCTTAGTGCCGTTATTTCCAGCTTTTTAAATTATCAATCTGAGGGACCGATCTGCAAATTGTTTTGGCTTGTGGCCTGTTTCAAAGCATTTTTTTTATCATTGATCAAGCCCACCCCCTGTCACGGTACCCGCCCACTTTCATAGACAATAAAATAACATCAAAGTGAAAACTTTCAATTTAAAATTAACGTAGATTATAATATTGTATTTTATCGAGAATACGCTTAACTGATTTTAAAAACTAATACATAAACCAACATTTTATACTTTACAAACGTATGCGTTAAAAATATTTTGAAAATAAAGTGTTAGCTTGACTTTTGCCAATGCCGCGAAAGTACATTATTCGTTTCGTACATTTGACATTTGACGTTTCTCCTCCATGAAAACAAAACAAAACGTAGCTTATAATAAATGAAATAAGTTGGGTTCTCTTAAGTTTTATTTAAAATATACAAAAAATATGTTTTGACATTCGAAAACGGAAATAAATCTTTGTCATTCAATATTAGAATCGCGTAAAATAGATCGCATAACAATAATGGCATTTGACATTTCGGTGACATTTTTTCACCCGTTGAAACTTTATATAACTAGTTAAGCTTAACCTAATCCACAAAAATCGATATCCTTCTTAAATTGATCGTAAATTTGATCGAGAATTTCTTTGGGAAGAGTGTATTTGTGCATTTAAACAGTGTCGAGACAAATTTTTGACTCAATACTTGCTCAGTAGGGTTGGGAAGAACGGCCGTTAGTGCTGTATTTACATCTACTTTGTACAATAAACCTTTATGGTATAATTAAGTAGACCACTTTAAAGTTTGTGAGCGTTTTAGTCATAATAATATTTGGATGATTTGTATAGCGCCGCTTTTGTTAAAAATCAACTCGAGGGCGCTGTACTAATGTTTTTTTTTCAATGATATTATCACTAACTATAGACAATCTATTATTACTGCTTATGGGTAACAAATTCACCGGTTCATCGATCTGTAATACTAAACTGTATGTTTGACCCCTGAACGTGATGCCGCGTTCAACGCTTGTACAGTCTTACAAAGTCCATCGTCCAGAGGCGTGCATTGCTCTATGACCAAAGGTTAACTGTGTATAGTTTATCAAGTTCGGGTATAAATTGTGCAATGAATACTTTAAAATGCCATTTTATTATCATTTTCTGCTGATGTCTGTTTCCAGCTGAATAAATGAACTTGCACATGGATCAGAAATTTGTCGAAATTTTCTATTACGATTGGTTTTTATTAGGATAGGCACGGCTTTTCAGCCTTCATGGACTGCTCGACAGTACGCCGCTGCCATTATCAATGGAATTAGGTACTGCAAGGCTGTCTCAAACGTTGGCTAAAACAAGAAGCGGGAAACGCCTAACGGCTCAGCAACCAAAAACTACCAACAAACCATGCATTCAATGACGGTACTTGTGTTTCGGTGATGATTCGCTGACAGTTCTCCCTAAATATTTATACGTATCTCCTCATGCGCTGGTGAATGTTGGATCCTTTTTTTCTTCTTTATACTCTTCTACGTAAATAGTATCGTTCGCTGTTGAACCAACCTAAACAAACGCTTTTCCTCATTATATGAGCCGTTTATTTTTTCGGGCTTGCGAAGCATGCAATCGTTGTTGAAACAGGAAACTGTGAGATACAAAAAGCGCGGCTCATATGGGAAAGTTCTGGGTGGAATGGGTTGCATAATGTGCAGTGAAATCAGCAGTACCACAGAGCAAATAAAACATGAAATATCCTAACACGCAACGGGAAGAAAAAAAAAGGGGGGTGAACTAGGTGTGCCGCCAATTTAAGTAAAATCGTAAATAAATTAAATATTTCGGCTTGTTTTGATAAAGTTTTTTTTTGAGTATTTTTTACCCTTTATGTAGTTGTTTTATCATTTGCTTACCGCAGTCACATTCACGCGAAACAAACGTGGACGGCAGTGAACTGGGCTGGTGCAAAAATGTCACGTGACCTTTGCCTTCAGCAGTCGAAATGGTACTCAGGGCGAGTATATTAATTCTGAAGTCGTAAAATTCGTAAGGCAAAAAAACTCTTCTTTTTATGCCTACGAAACGATTAAAAAGTTTTTTAGCATAAATATTAAAAATTTATAAATTAACTGTTTTTAACGATTGGTATTCACTTTGTGGCGTTATTATTATTATTATTAAGGTTACAAAATATGTAAAATAAAAACATTAAAAAATATATATATCTATATATAAAATAAAAACATATGTAACAAGCTAAAACATAAATATTTATCAAGAATTTTACTCTAAAATGTTTCTACAAAAATATATTAAATATAATAATATTTATTTCTACATATTGCTGATGAAGAAAGCATCGCTTTCGAAACACGTACATCTGTATATATTTATAAAGTGGTGAATACAAAGTATATTTTTTAATTCATTTAGAAATCATTATGGTAACATTTTTTTATACAAATCGGGTTCTACAAATAAAGCTTAAAAAATTAAATAAATCACTCTTCGACAACGAAATCATCAAGAGAAGAAATTTTGCCAGATATGTTGCTATAAATACACATTGAAAACAGATGGCACTAAAACTAACACAAAACACGGTCCGGGGGGCAACTTTCATCGTATCTTCCATCGTTCTTCCAGTGACGTTCAGTTGGGGAATAAAATAGTATCTACTGTCTTCTTGCGGCTTGATCAGCATTTTATTCTTCCAATTTTTCCAGGTAACTTTAAAGATAAAAGTGAGAGATTTTAAAACATTTCCTGTTCGACGAGTTATGTGAAAGATTTTAAAATGTTTCCTGTTCGACAAGCAAAGTGAAATTTTGAAATGCTGCATTTCTTTAAAGTACATTGAGATGAGACATATTGTGTTAACTGTGAGCGTGAGGACCAGACGATAGCCTCTCTCATGAAGTTCGGCTGGAGGAGCAGTGAGTCTGAGGACCAGCTCCGGGAGATGGAGCCAGGGCAGCTGAAGGGAGAGGAAGGACGAACGGAGATGAGGAAGGACGGAAGAGACAGGTTGGAGGCGCTGCAGGCGGAGATGCTGGGCGGAAGAGAGGAGAAGCTGGGGGTCGAGGGATGTCTGGACTCCGAGCAAGACTATAATGAAAAGATTCCCGATGGAGAGACGTTACCGGATATGCTTGCACGGTAAGAAAAAACTAGTTTTGTATTATTATTGATGATTCTGAGACTGTCTGCATTGCTTCCGTAAGTACTTAAACTATTTTGCCAATATCTCCCATGTTTCACATTTTTTATTTAAATTCAAATTTTAATTTTTAAACATTTTATTGAACGAATAAAAGTATGAAGCATAAAGGGTATAGCTTATAGGTACATCCTGTTTCTTACAGTTAACCCAAAAAATACATTTGTATTTATATAAATAAATTTAAAAAATATATACCCATATTAATATAAACTATAGAGAAATTTAATCTGTTGGTGGGTTTAATTTATGTGTTCAAAGTAACATGTTCAGAAGGCATTTTATTATTGATGATGTAAATAGAAGTAGATCATGTGTTTGTTTGATGTTACCTGGAAGGTTGTTATATACTTTAATTGTCATGTAGTAAGGTCCTTTTTTAAATATTGTTTTGTTGGTGTGTGGTATTAGTAGATATCCAGATACCCGTTTTTGTGCATTTAAGCATTTATTTTAAGGATAATAAAAACATCCTTGGCGTTTACTGAATTTCCCCACAACACTATTCCATACTTAATCATTGAATAGACGTATCCAAAATATGTAGAGATTACTGAATCGATATTTTTCTAAATTTGCCTAGTACTCAAGAGAAGGTACCAATTTTTGCTGCTATTTTTTTAATTTTATTTATTACATATACGAGTATATGAACATTTGTTATCGGCTGACTTATTGCCCATCTCACTAGGTGTGAAACGCCTGTGTTGAGATGGCATTTACAGGGGTGGTTGTTCAGCTAGGATATTTATATGACAATAGATAAATAGTTTTTTTTTCTAAAGTATTTTACGTTAAAGGTATAAAAGAATTTAGAAGCTGACATGTTTATTGGAGGTGGTCAATAATTTTACTTTTAAATGAACTTTTTTTGCGTATTTCTGATGTCACTAGGTAGATGAATAGCTTAATACAATTGTGTTTAAATCTTGTTTGTCCATAAGAGATTTTACAAACTGGAATATTAAAAGATTTTACATGTTCCTGTCTTAGGGCTCTAGTGCTTGTTCTTTCTTCAAACATATGGATATTTTTAAATTGATGCAGCAGGATATTTTTTGAATATATTTTAATCAAGTTGGGAACATTTAGTTTCTTAAAAATAAAATCAATATTCGTCCTTAATGGAACTTTAAGAATAACTATTAATTGTTTTTGTATTAAATTTGTAGAACTCCATTTAATTTTTTTTTTAATTAATCTAAATCAAATTTAATAACGTTATCATTTAGGTTTATTATAAATGTGAAAACCTCACGGAATAGAGAATTTTAATTGTTTTACCGATAACAAATCATTATTTTTAACAATCCGTCCAAATTAGAATAGGGTGGGAGCGAATAAAATCAAATAAATAAGACGTCAAAATGTGGATTAGCCGCCGTTTGAAAATGACCTTAAAGCCAAAACAGCTAAATCAAATTTAATCATGTTTTTATTAAGTTCTTCAAGTATTTT
>JAHDVE020010999.1:0-73295 GCA_022606495.2 Halesus radiatus
AAAGCTAGGCTAAGAATGATTATAAAATGCTATTTTAAACTTACCACACACAATAATAAAGATCAATCCGAATATATTTATCATACCATGAGGGATGTTAAATACAAAATTGCCCTGATAATCCAGGAGAAGATAGATAGGAGGCGCGGTGGAGGAAGACACTGCACCTCATTTTTTAGATACGATTGGTACCACATACGTGTGCAATTCCACTAAGTTTCCTTATGATAGCCCTCATGCCATATGAAAAAGTACAAGAAAACGTATATTATCCAACCCCCTTCTAAAGTCCATCCCTACATGAACTGTTTATAACTACACCCTTCGAGGTTATTATTCCATATTTATTTTACGTCTAAAAGGGATCGAAATGACAATCTAGTCTCCTTTAATGGAAGCAATCTTCCCAACAAGCCCTCCATTGATATGCTTGGTGTAACCTTAAGTGATCAGCTCAGGTATGGGGTCTCCATCGAAACCCGAGTAAAGTTAGCCTCTCAGAAGCTGGGCGTATTGTACAGAGCCCGCAGATACTTTAATAGTACACAGCTGCTGACCCTGTACAAATCGCAAGTGCGCCCCATTGTAGAATTTGGCAGCCACCTCTGGTCAGGAGTCCCAAAATATCTGAAAAAAAACCTTGACTCTGTGCAGAAACGGGCGGTCCGTTTGATAGATTCGCCTATCTTAACAAATGGGTTGCAATCTTTGGAGCACAGACGTCGGGTGGGAATGCTGTCCTTGTTCTACCGGTATTTTAATGGAAGATGCTCCGAGGAACTAGCGTCATTGATCCCTTCGGCACCGGTGCATAGTCGGCAAACACGCCAAACGCCCGCACAACATTTGCATACGGTTGACATTTGTCACATGAGAACGGGTCGCTACTACGACTCGTTCTTGTGTTCAACAGCTCGGCTGTGGAATGATCTGCCAGCCTCTGTGTTTCCTCCATCCTATAACATGGGTCTCTTCAAGACCCAAGTTCACTCCTTCCTATCCTCTAAAAGATCCTCCACACAGCATCCCCAAAGATGATATAGGCCTTGAGGGAAATTGTTTCCTCCTTGGTCTCCTGTGTGGAGTTACTGTAAAAAAAAAAAAAATCTACGTGGTTTATTTCGTGCTACTCAGTAAACTAATTTTAATAGAATCGTATTATCATTCACCCTATATTTTGGTACTAATGTCCCGTATACCTGACAAATGGATCCTTTTAGATTAGACGGAATCATATTCCCGAAGGGAACCATCAGTACATTCGTAAAGAATGGTATTTAATACAAGGTATATTTGCTTGAAGATCTATACAACTTTTAATGGGTTTAATTTTGTTTTAATATCTAGACTTTATTTATAATTATTCGTATTTAAATCTTGAACAGAAATCTGTTTTTAATTAGAAAACCACATCACTAAAAAGGTTATTCTCTGCTGACCACCAAATTTTCCAATGAAGAGCCACATTTTATTCTAGCTTTACTGGTTAGCTCGTCTAACAATTTATGTAAGTATTCCAAATTAACTTGAGATTACACTAAATCCCAGCTTTATTTAATTAGTATTATACTTAAGTGTTACATTGAAAAACTATCATGGTGGGTTCTGCATTATCACTGCAGTCAGCACACCCAAAGACCTAATGCGTGTAGTTATAAAAAACAAAAAAATGTTAACCAATGATACCAGTTTTAAAATAAATCAATTGGTTTGTATCACTTTTATCATTTTTTTACATAATTATTGCCGACCGGGTCTAGCTACTACCATAGCTTCCTCAGGGCAGTATTATATAATTCTGTAATAAAAGGTGATATGAAAAAAAGCAATTGTTTTATTTTAAAACTATAATATCAGATCACAAAGTTCATATGAAAACAATGATATTAGTCTTCTAAAATATAAAATCGTTTTACTTCATATTTTTACGTCTAATTTAAGCGGTTATATTTTATATTTTTATATTGCTCATTAGTACACTATTATAAATGGAATCTTTTCAAAGATTACGAAAATGACATACGTAAGTACTTTGCATGGCAATTTGTATAAATTAATTAGAATATTTATATTGGGTAGGTATTTGTCAGTGGCGTGCATTGCTCTACGAACAAAGTTAGGTTGCGTGTAGTTTTTCAAGTTCAATTTTATCACCTTGCGCTGATTACTCTGGCGAACTGGATAAATGAGTAGTATACTACTTGCATCTTTCATTTATTTTTATTTAATGTCATGTTTATTTTATAAAAGTCACGATTCGTTTTTCTTAAGGTAGGCACAGCTTTTCAGTCGTTATGAACTGCATGCCACTAGTATTTCTCATGAATTGACGTTGAATGTTTTAATGTAAGTATTACTAATATCTTTAAAATGTTATATTATTATCGTTTCGAGAAATTTAGTTTATTGGAATGTACCTATATTTTAAAATCAATAAGTGAGGTGCTAAATTTTGGAAACCAGTTATTACTTTTTTGCATTGACCAGTGAAGTTTCCGCTGTATAATGCGACTAATGCTGCATATGGCAATAAGTCAGACGGAGCATTAGCACATTCATAAAAGTTTTATCGATAACGCTCGTAACATGCAATCATTCCTTAGCACGACTGAAGATCGCCAATAAATAAACAATAGTTCACATCGACTAAATACGCTTAATTTAGTTGACGCGGACTGTTGCTCTTTGACGATCCACTCCAGAACAATGAAAAGCTTGTGCTTGAAGGCCTGAAGAGAAATCATATATTTATTTATATTGTTTCATGTATTTTACATCATATTATTCTTTGTAATTTTTGGAATGTCTTGCATTATTTCAATATTCCTGCATAGTGCATTACCTTCTAAAATAAACAACGAAAAATTACAATCGCTGGTCACTATCACGCCTTTACCGCTGTTCGATAAGCTATAGATCGTTGCTTTCAATCCTTTGATCGAGAATTTGTTTTAAACGGTTGCTTCAACCGCATCGCCGTTTTGTTTCTTACATAGTAAATTATAGCCTACAAGGGAAAGGTGGGGGCTGGGAAGAGAAGTTTTATTCGGACCTTGCATTTGTACCTACGTCAAACGTACCCGTAGAACCGATCAACTACGCAACGGTGCGGTGAAGTCTCTAAGGGGTACGTAAAGAGGATAAAACGAAATAAATCACACCAATGACATACGCACTTTGGTTTCTTCGACTGGACAAATGAATTTGTTATGTACCTTGGGGATGGCATAGAAGTAATACAGTTTCACTAATGTAAAATTATTATTTTTTTAACGTAAATTATAATTACTACAAATATTTATATAAAAAGCTGTCCATACCCCGTAATGCATACGTAAGAAAATCAAATTGACTCTGCAACAACAAAAAAATCTCGAATAAGCCTTTCATTCTTTTTCGAGGTTTTTTTTCAATTATTGTTTTGTTTTAAAAGAATAGAATTTTTAATAATTTTTTTTTTAAATAAATAGGTGATTTTTTTATATGACAATCATTCTATGTTGAAGAATTATTTCTGTTTATACTTTTTAGTAAGATTATAAAATGGCATATTTCAAATATTCAATTCACTATGATTTTTATTTATTTAAATATATTAGTACATAGATACGCAAATGGTTTACATTTTTTTCCTGTGCCTCGCGGTTATTTGTGGCTCTCAACGGATATCTCTAGTGAGATATCCATTGCCACAAATTAACAAATATTTTTATTTTATCTTTTTCAATGACTTTTCTATAATAATCAAAGTCATGAGTTAATTCATGTACACACTTGAAAAACATGTATCAAATGAATCTGCTAATTTACGTAAAGCATTACTTGGTGTTACCGCTCTTTCGGCGTATGGGCTATTTTCAAACTGCAGTCATGCCACGTGACCTACAATCGACTTATGTAAACTATATATTTTTTTCGTTATGTAATTTTTATTCATTCGTTTTTCATTTTCTCCTAGTACATAATAGTGTAGAGTACCAATTAACGCTGGACGATTTCTGGAATATAGATTTAAAAACACGTGTGAACAACAACTAGCTTACTAGGCATAGAGAAGCACAAATGTATATCATTAATAATTCACAAATTCTATTCGGAGATAGAACAAAGAGGCATTAAATTCCTGAAATGTTTAACACATTAGCTGAAAATTTAAAAAAGAGACATATCCTTCGAAAATAAAAAAGTCAGGTTATTCTACCTCCGTAGAACATAAAAACAAACACCATCTAAGTATACTCGTATGCATAGCTACGTACCGTAAATTACTTGATGTTAGAAATAAAACCTGAATATAATACGTATCAAATAAATGCTAAATGTTAAATAGCTATTTAGAAAAAAAAACCCACTGATAATATTTTATAATAATAATAATAATTGGATTACTTCTATAGCGCCGTTTTCGTGGGAAAATCACCTCAAGGGCGCTTTACAATTAATTAAATAACATATACAACCAATACCTTACAGCTAAACTTTATTACTAATGGCTTATAAGTAAGACTTATGGCTTGGGACTAACTACTGAGACTTATAATTAGTTACTTACATCTATGGCTTATAGGTAGTCACTTACCAACTAAAAGTTATAGCTAGTGGCTTTCAATTTAGACTTAAGTAGGCATAACTAGAATAAAAACCTAGCACATTTATAAACCTAGTACCTATTTAAAACTAATACATATCTATGACCAAGTGCATATTTTGTATACAATACTGCAAAATGACGTACAACTATGGCTTAAAACTAGAGTCTTACAACTAACATACCTATTTATAATAATATAAATACCTGTATGATTATTGCTCGTGCTGTCAGTGGTAAAGCACACAAAAGTCTAATATTTTTTATTGAAATTAAAGAAGGTAGTCTGGGCGGTAGAAGGTAAATAGGAATATATGTAATTCTCTTGGACTGAGTACTCGAAAACACCATTGGACCAATGGGGTCGTTATTCTGGAAACGATAATTTAAAAAGATGAGTCTTTAGTTTTGTTCTGAATTCAGTAGAGCTGGCGATTTTTCGCAAATGTGAAGGGAGTTTGTTCCAGGCTGTTGGGCCTGCCACCGCAAAAGCTCGGTCTCCGAAATTGGTATTGGGATTGCGTTTAGGTACTGAGAGTCTTCCTATGGCCGTTGAAGACGCTGATCGAAGAGATGATTGCCTAGTGTTGACATCGTTTGGAGTGCGTATGTACAATGTAATCAAATAAATATGTTAAAATGAGATATTTCTTACAATGACTCAATTTTGTAAGACTTATATGAAATACAATTATAAAATACAATTGTCAATATTACTCAATAACATTTTTTTTTTGATAAGTTCTCAATTTTGAACGTATATTTTTCCTCGTAGCATCAAACAGTACCTATCAAACACATATGCATAATTGATAACTCTATTATATATTTTTTTCTAAAATATTTAAAAGTACTTAACTATTATACTATTCTCAAATTATCTGGTATACGTAAATGACTCTACGCTTTTTCTGTCTCTTTAAATTTAACGATTATTCTATATTAATTATTACACTCTGCTCCAATATATCTGGAATACACATATTTTTCACATCTATTTTTTATATCTAATTATTACACTTTGTTCTAGATATATTATTTTATCATTCTAGAATTTTTTCCTTCTATTTTTTTGTATAATGGCACTTAATATGAATTAAACTTGTCAATTTAACTGTCCTATAACAAGATTTGTTCCATGTTGGGCATTCTAAGTTTTCTTATACTTTGTTGTTAAATAATGTGTGTCCCATATAAATAAATATTATTATCATTATATTTATTGAAATAATAACGCGAAAAAATAAAATAATAATAAAAATATTAAAAAGAAAAAAAAAATTCAATTACCAAATACCTCTTGTTCAGAGATTTGTTGTTTTGGGAAAACCTATTTATAATAAAAATTCGTTTTTAAGATGGGCTTTTCATTACAATTTCCTCATTCATGAATAATGGCTAGGTGTATCCTTTCCTTTGCTAAATACTTACCTTGAATATAATGCATGTTTTGAAATATTTTTGAGTTTTTTTTTGTATCGTGATGTGGGAAGCTTCACTTTCGACACATGATATTTTTATATTAAACTACGGTGGAAACAAAATACTTTTTTTATTTTTTAATTTGTATTCAATTATGTACATCCATTTTTTAGAAGTTTAATTTTTTTTTTTAATTATAACTATTATTATTCGTGTAATTAATATGAAATACTTTGTTAACGCCACTGTTTAACATATGAATACCAACATGTTTCGCAAGCGAAGCTTCCCCCATTAGGATACATAGTATACTGTAAGAATCTATATTGTGTATCCTGATGACGGAAGCTTCGTTTCCGAAAGATCTAGATATTTATATATTAAACAATGGTGTAAACAAAGCATTTCATCTTAATTATGTTAATAATGACGCCACAAAATAATTATAAGTTTATTGAAAAAAATATTATTATTCAATTTTTTAAAATGCTTATTTATTAAAAAATTCTGATATTTAATTATTATTACGCCTCACAGCTATTTCACCTTCCGGAGACCTTATCAAATGTGGGGAAACCACATATAGGCGATCTGTTTATATCATTTCTATGCAGGTACTGTTAATGAAACTCAGAATATTTTCCTTTTTATTACCAAAGCTTTTATTCATTTCTGAGTAAATTGACCCTTATTTTAAATGTAATATTACACTCTAAAGTTTCCCTACTTAGAGATTATAATGTAATATGTTTAAAATTTGATTAAGGGTCATTAAGATGGTTTTCATTGGTGTTAATAAATGAATTTTTATTTGGAATTAAGGGGTTTTGTTTTTCCCCTACTAACTTGTATCACGAGCTATAATTGACTTCGGCGTGAATATGTCCAGAAGTGGAGAATGAATTATATTATTTCGTTCATTTATCAAAATAGCTTTTGGATTATTAGAGTTTTTTATTATTTTCCAATTGTTGTAAGAGATTAAGTTTACGACCCTTATTTTTAATGTGCAACGTAATTGGCTTATTATTAACTGTGAATGAGTGGTATTGGTTTAAGGGATGTAATTGATCTCTTTTAAATTCCTCAACTAAATAAAGTAAAGCTTTATAAGGCGACGGTAATCCGATATAAGTAGGTAACTCTCCGTACATCTCTATCAGATATTGCAATTACCATTCAAAAACTTTTGTCACTGATCCCATTATCTACCATTGGGCGAATGTTGCCCCAGGCTAGACGAGACCGGACCCAAAAATGTAGATAGTCAGGTACCTTTTTTACTACGGATTTCAATTTGTGCCCGAATCGTATTACATTTGAATATGGATGGAGTGGTCTGGACTAATTAAATTTTGGAATTTTTCCCTGCGGCACTTTATCATTCTGTGTTTATGGAGCCAAAAGATGAGACTGGCCAAATAATAGAAGAGAACTTTTTCAACAATTTTTTTTATTAAAAAATAAGTAAAAGCGTGGAGAAACTGGCTAATACGGTATTAATCACCCGTGATATG
Source organism: Halesus radiatus (assembly GCA_022606495.2). Classification (NCBI taxonomy): domain Eukaryota; kingdom Metazoa; phylum Arthropoda; class Insecta; order Trichoptera; family Limnephilidae; genus Halesus; species Halesus radiatus. The sequence continues at coordinate 7,528 of JAHDVE020010999.1, forward strand.
ACCTGAGAAGGAAGTTATATAGACTGTCGTACAGTAGTGGATTTATTTATTTATTGCATTTTTAGGGCATATATAATATGTTATGTTACATGTTATGTATGTGTTTCAAGTGAAACTATTATATTTTTTATTGGAATAACTTATAAATCTCAGTGTAATATTGAAACAGAAAAGACACAGAAAATAACAAAGTAAAGACTCGAACCCAGGACCTCTCTAAATATTTGCAACCAGCGCTCTATCCAACTAAGCTAATGCCATCTAATTGCTTTCCGTCATTTTTATCAATTTAAGAACTGTCAATATCATATTCAATTAATTTCCATATGTTTTTCAAGCTGCTGTCTTTCTATATGACTGCAAGATTCTACCCGAATTTATTTGCATTCTAGATAGTATCTCGGATACACCCAGTAAAAAAAGTTAATAAATGTTCCATATATGAAAATCTGGAAAGATTAGAAAATTAGACAGAAACTAGATATTGACATGGTCATGCAAATTATAGCAATATTATGAGGAATTAAAAATACAACTTGTCAGAACTATGTATAACCTCTTCATCGGCTTTCTTTCATAATGTCCTCCGAGGCAGAGCAGTAAGCTCTTTCGCTTTGAACCCAAAGGTCGTTCGATACATTCATTAATTGTATGGGTTTTTCAATTAAATAAATTTAAAAAATTGAACTTCCTCCCAAAGTGGGAGGGATTATTAAGGGTCGCTCCAATCCTTTCTCTACCCGATCTCCCTTCAGCGTTCAGCCTAAGAACATACTCCCAAAAACTTGCGTATGCCATAGCATCACTGAATCCGGGCAGTTAGAACTCTTCTGCAGAATTCACAGTAAAGGCGTCGTTAGTTAAATTTCTCGACTGGCTGAGTCATCCATCACGACACACCCATTATCTTCTATTTACTGTGATGGTAGTGGGATACTTTCAAATAATGTCAGGTTATTCGTAACCCGCGAATGTTTCTCTTTATTTTATAGAGAAATAAGATAAAATAATAAATCTGAACAATGATCACGGTAACGCGCGTTACATTTGACAGCATGCCAATTTAACATAAATATGCATACTGTAAAATGGATCCCTTAAAAAGTACCCGTTTTTTTTTATATTTGACTCATCTCTGCTCCCTCTCGATGGAGAAATTTGCGGATTCGTCCTAGGCAAATTGCCTCATGAAATAATGACAGTTCTGCCGGGGTTCCCCGACGATTTATCAAAATGTGTCAAAATCAGCGACGCGCTGCTCCGTAGACAATGTCTGGTTAGCTACTTACCACTCACCACTACTAAACTCACTTTAATAGTCTCTTAAACGGCAAATTTATAGACATTTCAATTTCACTTCTGCTTTTTGAGAACAAATGGATAAATTTTGTCTTTGATTTGGTTAATTATTTTCGTGTCTGAACTCCAGTCAATTTTTTAAAACAATTTTAGATGTCTAACCGTATTGACAGTTTTTTTTATATATATATATCTATATGTTTTTTTAAAGCACAGTTTTGATAATAAAAAATGATTTTAAATATAATTATTAATAGTATAAACTGCGTGATTTGAAGTTTTAAAGAGAGTTGTGGGAATCAGGATCATATGACGTCACATTGTTTTTTTTAATTATTATTATTTGGCGCAATGGCATCTTAATCGGGATGGGATGACGTCAGAGGGGTTCTGATCAGACGGTTTTTTTTTTGTAATGTTTTCCACTGTAACTTCATACTTTATTATCCACTTCTTCAAGTGTATAATATGAGAGGCATCATATTCACATAGTTGTATAGAGTGTAATGTAATTATTTTTAATTACTGATTTTTTTCATTCAAACTCGATCAACATTTGAATTTATTCGTATTCCTATTTCTATTCACGTGAAATATATTTTTGATAGCACTGAAATTAGGTCAGCATTAAAGATTTTTACCTGTAAATTTAGGCATTTAATAAATTGTATAGCTGTACGGACTTTGCCAAATTTAAAATTATTCTATTTTTTCTGTTGACCTCCGGTAAAAACGTTAGAACATCTTTCCCACGGACGTACCCTGCCTAAGACTGAATGCATTGTGTTTTGTCAAATAGCAAGTGGAGGAATTCATTCATGGATTTTCTTTAATGAATTCATTCATGGTTAGGAGGGCAGATGATTACGATATATTCCATAAAATCTCAGATGAAGTAATGCGAAAAAAAAACAGATGGTTAAAATATAAAGCTGCAATGATCCAACGTGCAATGCAAATGTAGGAATACAGCCAGAAGCCACTTGCGCGTAATAAACAATAATACCAACATCGTATCTCCCGGTGTGGAAACAGAGTCCTTGGGATAATCCCAACAATGTATTATAAGTGGAACGTGTTAATGTAAAAACAAACAAGAATTCGCATTTGACCTTGATTGGTCACATGCCGAGCGAGCGAGAAAAAAAAGAAAAAAAAACCAAACAAAATGTTTATAATCATTGTACATTATTTGTGTGAATGTGTGTTTCAAAAAATGAATTATTAAATAAAATAAAAATAAATAAAGACATCTGAAAATAAGCTTTTAGTTAAGACAAGATAATGCTTCATGGACAATGTCTTAGCTGGCCTGGAGAAAGTAGGATATATGCAATCTGGAAATACAGTAGAAGTGTGGAAAAGATAATGCTGTCATAGAGCTTTATTAGTCAGAAGTAGTAAGCAAATAGCTTGGGATGACAGTTATCGAGCAAACACAGAGATGAAGCATAACTTAAAATATTTTTTAAAGTTATCATCATACTTGCACAAAAATACCGCGTATCCCTTGTCTAGAGATTTAGATTCTTTAAATACTACCCCGGTCAAAGGCCACCATTCCAGAAGAAATTTAGAAAGCAGTATAAAGCAGTATTTATAAGTATAAAGCAGTATATACTGCTAGAAGAAATTTATGTTTAAATGATTGTGCATTTAAAATTAATGATAAATATTTTGTGTAAACCACTTTTTAATATATAAATGTCAACATCTTTCGAAAGCGAAGCCCTCACCGGGATTCACGGTATACTAATAAATAATGACAAGAATAGACAAATACTAAATATATAAAAACAATAACGTAAAAATAGATAAATTACAAAGATAAAGAAAAATTAAGATTAAATTTAAAAGTAGATAAGTAATTAATTTAAAAAAAAGTATATGTTCTTGGAAAAAAAATACATGTATTTATAAAATCAATGAATTAAGAAGATATAAAAGGGATAATAATATTTTTTTATTAATGGTATTCTAAATATCGGTATTACTGTAAAAAAAAAATTTTAAATGGTTATTTAAAAAAATATTTGAATTTCATATAATATTTAATTGACTACCAACACTTTTTATATATTATTATGTTTTTATTTATTTTACCTTTACTTGGCATATTCCTCTATTCTTTCTTGTTCTTTACCTCGCGTTGTTTTTAACTTACAACATATCTTTATTGGTAATGAAAATGAAAGGACATTTTTTGAGATACTTTTCCAAACGCTTCACCACGTGTCCCTCTCCCCGGTATATACATGCATAAAATTGTTAACTGAATGTATAGATTCCATGTCATATTTGAACAGAGCTTTGTGCCTGTTCCAAAAATTTATACTTACGATGTTAATAAATCATGGAAATGGAAGCGCAATGATTTTTCAATTTTGAATTCCTTTGAGGCACTGTATTGGCCATATTTTGACTATTCTCCGTCACTGCCAGCCATAAAGGGAATAGTATATCAAATAAATGGCCATGAAAATAAACGTCCGCTCCACCTGGGCCTTGAAATACGACTCCGCCACTGTCAGTGCTAGGTCGCTCTCACCAAAATGTGCACCCGTTTCTGCCACTGATTTGGAAATTAATTTTTCATTCTGACCGATTGAGTTTTGTAGTTTTTTGAAATAAAAATATATCCAGGTACATTTTGGTTATTATGCCGGTACTTAATGAGGTGGGTTCTGTTCCACGAGGAGATTAAGTCTCCGCATTTAGAATTTCTAGGTACATATAAATTTTGCACTTTAAAAAAAATGTTTTTTAAGATAATCTCTATTCAGATGTCTAGTTGAAAAAGTAATTATTTGAAATTCCCTAGATAGAAAAAATCGCAAGTTTGCTTAGAAAAATATAAATAACGCAAGTTGTTGTGTTAACTAATATTTTATGATATGAAAAAACTCACAGCGTTTCTTCAAATGCCACTTGAGGCGAAGCTATCAGTGAAAACTACGAATAGGTTTACATTATGAAATCCAAAAAATATTTTCCTAGACATTCCTTTGATAAGAACTGAAACAAAATTGTCAATTACTTATAATCGTAAACAACTAACAAATATTTTTTCATTATAAAATTATGAACATATACGAGTATAAGAAACAAATTTAATAAAATACTACGTTATATCTAAGATTATTTGTGAAAGTTTCCCTTGATTTTTTTTTTAATTCTTACAAATTAAATAAAAATCGCCTTTTCCGGTTACAACAAACATTTCTAGACTCCGCTTGCCGAGCGAATTTTATGTTCATTACTTATGTTCGTGATGACAGAAGACACAGCTTGTAGCAATAATTTTGCATAGTATATTCATCTTAAAGTTTGATTCACATCAAAACTGGCAGGCCCGGAAAATTTAGTTTCTTACATTATCTATGAACATATTCACGTACGGTGCAATGTGAATACTCCCTTCTGTGCCGGGCCTGCCACTGTAAGTGTCTGCACTGTACATTGCCGATAGATGTAAATAGACCATCAGTCAGTAGTCTTGAGAGTTTTGCTCCTTCCTAAATATGTCGTGTTTTATTAAATATGTTTTAAACGATCGCTTACGCCCTAAGCATTATTTATATTAGCGCGCTCCCTCTCTATATTAATATGGAAGTATTAACATACCTCATTTTCAAACAATGTTCAGTTTCTGCTCAAAAAGAATTGGCGAGTGATAGACGAGCCAGAGAAAATGCCGCTCTTCATGTCGAAATTCACGCACTTGGTACAAGTACAGTTGTGCAAAGTTGTTCCGGGCTGTAGTCTGCATCGTGAAGATCGCCCTGATGGAAGCCAACCTTCGATAGGAGAAGAAACCAGACGAAGAAGAAGCCCTCTCCTATCTGAAATTAGGACAATCTATTTCGTGCCAGCTGTATCTCAAAATGTCCCAGCAGAACTGCATTCGTACCAGTCACATTGGTTTCAAACCCTACAATGCAGTTTGTTTAATGAAATATTTTCAAACTCATCTATGCAGGTGACAAATAAAGATTAGTTTATATTTTATTATTGATGTTGTTGTCAATAGATATTGTATCTTTGTAATTATTGGGTAGCTTCTGTAAACGGCGAACGGAAGTATAAAATTGTGTTACACTATTAGAGTTGTAAAAATAATAAAGTAAATAATATCTCGGTGTAGATTCACGTGGCACATGGAAAGAAATTAAACGTAGTTCAGGGCTGTCAATAATTATATTTGTAATTTTGTACCAACAGGTTAAGTCTGTAATTATTTTACGTTCTGATACTTTTAATAAATTTAAGTGATACAGAAGATAATCATAATTGATACGTTCCAATACCCAATCGGAAGTAAATAAATCTTAAGAATTTATTTTGATTTCTCTCTGTTGTGAGGGAATGAATAGCATAACTTGGTGCCTACACCGTTGATTTGTACTCTATTTGACTCCTAGTTTATGACATGTACAATTTTTTGATGGTGTGAATGTTTTTAAATTGGCCACATATTCTTTATATAAATCCCAACAATTTCATAGCTTTATTCGACATCATCAGTTAAAAATAATCTGCTGTTCCTGCGAATTGATTATTATCTACCCCCAAAAACACACATTTAAATACATTTACAAATCCGTTGACACCGAACAAAATATTGAAAACATTTCAACCCCTTTTTAATTCGCCCCAAAAGTGTTATCTGTTCCACCGCAATAAATATTCAAAATCGGACTAGTAACCAACAGGACAATACTGCTTTATTTATAAAACCACAAGCAATTTAACAAAATAGCCACAGTGATAAGCCAACCGCAGCCGTATCATAATTTATTTGCAGGAATATTTATCATGTAAAACAAAATTTTAATGGAAGTCGATTAAAAATTGCACTATGTGGAATGTCATTTCGTGCAGAAATTATTTATTGCGTATTTGTTAATTTCAATTTGTTTTCATGCATAATATTATCATAAATTGTATAATAAGTAGGTGTGTGTAGAATAGTTCCTTTTATGGTTTACGAATATTAGTATACGAGTATAAGTGTACAGCGCCCTTGAAGTGATTTTTCACAAAAACGGCGCTATACAAATCATCCAATTATTATTATTATTATTAGGCCAATTTTTTTTCAACGTTATCAGTGCATTGTTTACCGAGCGTCCTATGTTATCTATTTAAATGGCCGTTAATTGTTTAGCAGAGCTTGGAAAGTACACTGAGAGCAGTTGTTTTCTGTTATACTTTAGAAAAAATATTCTGAAATTGGGAACACGAATTTGCTGTTACTAATTTCAATTTTTAACAAACCAAAATCTTTAAAAATTGAATAATATATCTGTACGGAACATATACAAATATTATATTTCGCGGGAAACACTGGTACACATACGACACTTTAATCTGTCAGCAGAAGTTCTTTGTAGGAGAATATAGGTCAATAAAGACCGAATAACTTTTACAGAATGCATGCTTTATTAAAGTAACTTTCTATTTTTATGGTTTTTCTCTATGAAACAATTGACATCTTTGAGATTAATAGAAACACGTCAGTTAGGACATTTTTGATGATTTAGTTGACGTCATTGTGTTATGTGCCAGAAATAGTGACGTCAGCAGCTGCCATTTACGTCTTTAAATGCGCCATCTGAATCGCAGAGGTACGTCACTTGATGTGGTGATGCACCTTTTACATGTGATGGCGTAGGCGCATCTGTGCCATTTCCTAAATACGTATTATGATTTGGACGTCGGATATAATATCCAAAGCCGCTGGAGAAAGAGTTTTTTTTTAATTATAAAATAACCTACATTTAGTCACAAAGGATTGCCAAAGTTGCCTGTAAAACCTATTAATTAATGATAGAAACAAAAACAAAGCGAGAGCATACAAGATACCCATAGTGATGTAACTACTTATTGACTTACAAAAATAATAATGAAATTTGTAAAACACCACTTTTATTGAATTAATAACCGTCGCCAACCAGGTTTCGCTTCACCGAAGCTTCGTCAGGGCTTATTATTAACTAAAGATAATTAGATACAGGCACATATATATACATAAAACAATGAGTGAAAGAGATATAAAATGAAAGAAAGATAATCTACTTAATTTATTCCGGTAATCTCAGCTCTTTCCCCCCCCCCCTCCTTTTTCCTTCCCCCCCCCACACTTATCCTCCCTAAATAATGTCTCCCCTCCCACTCTATATGTGTCTCTTTCTTTCATTTTATATCTCTTTCACTCATTGTTTTATGTATATATATATGTGCCTGTATCTAATTATCTTTAGTTAATAATAAGCCCTGACGAAGCTTCGGTGAAGCGAAACCTGGTTGGCGACGGTTATTAATTCAATAAAAGTGGTGTTTTACAAATTGTGTTTTTCATTTAATATATAATGTCACACCCCAAAGTGTTTGCTTCCTTCGAAAAAAAAAAATAATAATCATTCCAGTGTTTATTTGAGCATTTTAGCCCAAACCAAATTTTGTATAAAACCAGGCCCCACGCGCGTTCCCCTTGAAATAATGAATCAAAATTAAGTGAAAGTTTAAAGTCGTCCTTCTAAATAATCCTGTCGTCAGCTTATTAAGATAGGCCACTTTTAACTATGATTAATGCTTTGTAATTGAGAACCTCAATTCTGGAGACAGGAGACAAGCAGATCGTTGAAAGGAATTTTATTCAGGAGTTGTTTGCGAAGATGTCTGAAATGCCAAACAGTTTATGGAATTGGATCCAGATCTATGGAACTTCTGGTTTACATTTCCGGGAATAAGCGGTACCCAATGAGCCGCTTAAAGGATGTTTTTATTCTATTCAGGTAGATTTTTAAGGTATTCAGTATTTTATGATTTCTAATCGCTCGTCTAAAGGTCAACACTGAGAGTTGTCAGAGTGACTGTTGTCACTTTTGAATGAGGTGCAAATACAATATCAATTTTCTAATTACAATGTTTTTTAAATGTTACACTATTTTATATGACTAATATTTTATAAAGAACTGTAGTATCATATTTACCAATCAGGGGTATATTTTAATACTGAAGAAAGTTTATGGAGATGGGAAAAAAGTTAGTTGGGAATGAATTCCAGATATACCAAAGCACAGAATAATACTTTAATGACATTCAGGGTTCAAAGGGTATATATATCACTGATATATATCTATTTCATGTGTACTTTACAAGTTTGGAGTTGAAATATTTTCAATAGTATCTATGGTCCAAATGTGAAAATTTTAGGAATCGTAAGGATTTATATGATTAAGCTTTATGAAAAAAAAAATTGTAAAAATTAAATAAAATTAGAAAATATCCATTTCACGAGTACTTTGTTTGGGTAAGGTTTGAACTGTTTTCATTAACGTCTTCGGTCCCTTGGTATCCAATGGGACGAAATTTTAGGAATCATGAAGACTTACATTCTGAAAACGTTTTAAAAAAAAAAAATTGGAAAAAATTCATCAGTTTTAAATATATCTATTGCACTACCCGTTTTGTTAGGTTGGGGTTGAATTCTTTTCATAAACATCTTCGGTTCTATGACACAAAATCGAACAAAATTATAGGAACCGTAAAGTATTGTAATCTGAAGTTGTTTTTGACAAAAAAGTGTGAAAATTTTCGTAAAATTAAAAAATAATCTATATCCCGGGTAGTTTGATTCAAAGAATGTATTAATTTATTTTGTATAATTATCTCTTGATAAAAAAAATCCCATTAGAATAACACGTGGTTATTTATTTAAACAACATATTACACGAAATTACTCTATAATTCAATTCCAGTACCAGGAAGCTAAGCTCCTTTGTGTTCACAGTGTGATGTGATCTGTAGACGGTTTTGATAAAAAAAACCTTTGAAAAATAAATAATATATAAATATATCGTGTCGTATATCGTGATATTTATTGCTGACATAATATGTTGCACCAATGATATTTATAATTTTCTAGTTGACTTCGTTTTTACGGGATGTTTCAGCATCTCTCCATCCCCAGGTAACGTCACGTCGCAATGTTTGGAACTCGTTTTCAAAACACACTACCCTCGGTATGTTGGAAATCTCAGAAAATTGATGATAACTACTAACCATTAGAAAAAACTTCGTTCAACTTTGAGAACAATTTTTATCTGCTCGTGCAGCAATAGCAGCTCTAGAGAAATACTTTTAATCCTCATTTAAGCTGTATTTTTACCGTTTCTTTCCATTTAGAAAATTAATATCTATTTAAATATATATATATATATATAATCGAGTATATACCTACGATTTGTATTCAAAAGAAAGGGTGAATTTTGAATTTTCGCGGGATGTGTACATTCGATTATCGATTTTTTTTGTTATGTTGGTACACATATGTTTATCATATGTAAGCATTATCAGCCATTATGGATCAGTGGTTTGTTTTTGACAACTGGAAAGGTTAGTCACGTTTTTGTGTGTTCTTCGTGACTAACCTTTCCATTTGTCAAAAACAAACCACTGATCCAAAATGGCTGATAACGCTAACATATGATAAACATATGTGTACCAACATAACAAAAAAAACGATAGTCGAATGTACAAGCCCGCGAAAATTCAAAATTCACCTTTTCTTTTGAACACACCTCGTATATAGATATGACGATGACATCCCATCACAGTGACAGTTCGTGGTCTTTTTGTTTTGTTAAAAAGACTACGAACTCTGTTAGAGGGTTCAATCAGAAATTCTTCAGGATTCTATCGCATTCTTCTTTATAGCTTCCATTGCCTAAAGATAAAAAAATACATATTCCTTCTCTGAAAAGGGCTTCTTGAAACACGCATCTGCAATGCGATGGAAAATAAAATCTAATATAACAAAATGTTCCTTAACGAATTATTTGCTTAATTTCGACCAACATAGACACAGGTACTATGCAGACTAACCAACGCGGTTAGTTGTATGCATTCATTTGTACGTGTAATTCAGTTGGCTGGTTGGTTGGTTTGTTTATTTGCATGTCCTGTGCCCAAACAAAGGGCCCGGGGTTCAACCCTTGACGGTCGTCAATGGCCCCTTTATTCTCCTGAATAAATATGTCAGTCCTGCAGATTCAGATCAGACTTTCATTTAACTATATAAACAGCGCGGATTTACTTTGACGTTTTGCTAAAGGTTCGTGAACAATTTAGGAAAGCATACAACATCCATGATTTGAATCTACTCCATCCATTCGGAATCAACGATTTCTGGGATAAATACTAATGTATTGGGTACTCACTTCTTCCTCTCCGTAGGACCATGAGAAGAAACTACATCGCCTGCTATTCTGCAGCATGATATAAAGAAGGGTTAACCTTTTTGGTCATTCAAGTTAATTATGATAGGAGAATTCATTTTCATGTGTATCACTGTGGGAATTTTCTCTTCAATAAAAAAAAATCGATGTTTCGACCAATTTGGCGGTTGAAATCGATAGTGTCATATATCAATTCTCAAAGTTGTAAAACAGAAATATATTGGTCGTGACGGAAGCTTTTTTGGCATTGCACAACTAATAACGTTAACACAATTATAAGCGTTATGATCACTTAAATAAAAATCTATATTAAATAATACAAACACCTTGTCAAAAATCACGAATTTATCGTATTTTACGCCAACCGGTTTCACTTCGCTCAAAGTTCGTCAGGATAAATATAATAAGCTTTAGCGTATATATTTAGGCACAGAAAATAATAGAGTGAGACAGACATATTACAAAAAAGAGAGAAACGGATTAAAATATTAGTGGGAGACAACAATTGAAAAGTATTATGGCTAAGATATATTAATACGAATAAATAATAAATACAACTGTGTAATAGGGACATTATTAGTGGGAAATAGACTACTTGATTACAATATTATAATTAAATGAGTTAGTGGGGCAACATAACAGAGGTATTGGAAATTAATGCTTGATATCTTATAAACATATCTTATTAAAATGTATATCATTAGTCACCAACAATTTTAATTCGAATAAAAAAAAAATGTTAGCGAAATACCATCAAAAACAAACACAATCTATGTTTTATTAAACAAGCGAAAATTATATAATTTCATTATACCAATGATGAATACAATGGTATGCCTTTCCACACTCTTCCAAGTGCTCGTTTTCAAAGTGTAATATCACGTCAAAGGTGTTCACACGTGTTCCTCAGTCCTTTATCCTACACCAGAACCCTCCGCGAGGACGCAGTCATTATCACACCTCAGCCTGCAAGGATCCTCTATTCATGGCGCACCTTTGTTCTCCGACTTCTGCACATTCATATAATGTCCTTTTTGTCCTTTTGGCATAGCAGCTGCTGGTGTTTGAACGAGAGGCGTCACGCTTCGTGATTTAACACCGCGGTGACGGGGATTGCCAGAGCAGACCTTTGTTTTAGAAATCATTATCTTTTAAATGGATCAATTGGATTCAAAAAAGAAATCCATACTGATAAACTTGCGTCGATTCGAATCGTCATTATTGAAAATTTAAAACCCACGTGCTATTGATATTCAATAAACTGGAAAGAAATATTGTTAAAAACTTGTGTTACTTTTGTTAAATCGGTGATGATAGATGATGACAATATTAGATGGATTTGTATGATCATTTTTGAAACTTTTTACACCTAAAATAATCAATGTTGTGTATCTAGAAAGTGGTATTGTTGACGATTAGTAAAGTTGTGGATGCTTTTGTTTTCGATTATTATTCATCATTGATGATTGTATTATAATGTACTATCCGAAATACGCGGCGTTTTTTAAAGTTACCCCTACCTTTATCCCAACCCCTACCCAGTAGATTTCCTCTTAATAAGAAGGTCAAGTGTGCAAAATCATTCATCAAGTACTAAAATTCTGCTTTACGGAGTGGGAAAGGGGAAGGGGGTGATTTTTTTCAATCTCATGCAGGACAGACCTTCTTCTTGTTTTTAAGATCAAGTGTTCAAAATTTCATCAAGCTCGGAAAAAAACTGTAGATTTAGGGACAATCTTTTTTATATAACATAATAGATAGAAGAAGAAGAAGATCAATGAATATGTGCATTAAGAGGAACGGCTGCGCGGCCTGTTTCATACAAAACTTAATTTTGGATTTGAGGCCAAAATACTCACCTAAACCTAATGATATTTTTTTTCATCAAAAAGTAGAGTAAATATCTAGTACGGATTAGAAATAATTTATTTTTTTATGTTTTGCATTAGGAAATATAGGCCATTTAAGGAATTGATTTTTCGCAATTTTAACAATTATTTGATCTAAAAAAAAAGTTTTACCCCGTTTGCTCGGAAAACATAATGAAATATATATTTTTTTAATATTTAAATAAGCATTATGGTGAACTTTAAATTAAATTAAAAAACGACCAATTTACGTTGGAACACAAATTTGCCGTACATATTTTAAAATATCGACCCGAAAAAAGTTTTTTTTTTTAAGTTTTGTTTTTAAATTTTTATATGAGTAATCATATTTACATAGGAAATATAAAAAAAATTCTAAAAAATACGATAAATCCGCAAACATTTATTAATTTTCTAAGTTCTCTCTTAAACTATGTTTTTTTTCGTGGCTATGTACTTCATAATTTAAAACAAAAATAAATAAAATGCTTCTCATGCATACAAGATATTTACTAAACCTTTAATTTTAAAGAACATATCATTCAGTTTGGATGGGTATTTTGACCTCAAATCCAAAATTAAGTTATGTATGAAACAGGCACCGCAGCCGTTCCTCTTAAGTATGATATCTAATTTTAAAACTTAAAAAAAACCTATCTATAAATGAACTCGACTAGACCTAACTAGTGGTCTTGTTAAAGGCTAAGTGGCAAAGGTGTTGTAACCTTTGTGTTCGATTTAATATAAATCGTTGATGATAATTTTTATATCAATTTACTTAATACTTTTTATTCGTTTCCGAAATTCGTTTCTAGTACTATTTTGTAGTACAAAATACCCAGTTGATAATATTTAATAGTCGAAAACATCAGATACGACATCTTAAATTCCTCTTTTGGCTTAAATCAAGTTGAAATGTTATTATTGATAAACATGTTTATTGTATTTGACAAAAAAAAGCATTATTAGACATCACTAGTTATATTTCCGTCCATACAAAATGTTTCGACAGCTCTGATAGAATCCCAATTCTGAATTACGGAAATTTAATAGGCCTACCTTAGTTCGTGGATATCCTGTAGCACTTACTTCACCTCACTGAAACTTCACTAATCCAGAATTGGCCAGTTGCTCCAGTCGCAGCGTTTTTTCGACACTTTTTGTTACTGCGCGACGAGCGATTTGAGATCGAACTAAAATTCGGCAATATCTTCTTCCAGTGACAAAAGCGATCGGATCGGGGGGAGGGAGGTGGGTAGTCAACAATTATGCATTTAACATGCCAAAACACAAAAATATTTCGGATAAGAGCATTTACAGCATTGACGCTCTTAGCGCAGAGGCCAAATTTTTTGGGGAACTGTATCTAGTCATATAAAAAATAAATCATTTAATATTTCGCAAAAGTAATACATACTCGTATGTATACATATACATATAATAAAATATAATTCAAATGGAAAGTTCTGACTAAATTATGCTCTCTTATGTATCTGTGGTCAAATTCTCGGTAAATTTCCAACGCACTGCCAACCCGATCGCCGAGTTAAAACGATTGTCAAAATTTAATAAAATTATAACAAATCGCCAAGAATATGAATCTATTTCTTGTTCATTCCATAGTGCGAAGTTACTTCGTGGCAATAGATGTTCATTGATGGAAATCCAAAATAGGATGTGCTTGGTATAACTTTAAGTGACCGGCTCAGGTATCATCGAAGCAAACTAAAGTAACTTTAAGTAACCATCGAAGCCAGAGTAAAGTTAGCCTCTCAGAAGCTGGGCGTATTGTACAGAGACCGCATATACTTATATATTACACAACTGCTGACCCTGTACGAATCGCAAGTGTGCTCCACTGTAGAATTTGGCAGTCATCTCTGGCCGGAAGCCCCAAAATATGTGAAAAATTCGTAGACTCTATGCAGAAATGAGCGGTCCGTTTGATAGATTTGATAGAAACAAACGGATTGCAATCTTTGGAGCACAGACGTCAGGTGGGAATGCTGTCATTGTTCTACCGGTATTTCAATAGAAAATGCTCTGACGAACTAGCGTCATTGATCCCCTCGGCACCGGTGTACAGTCGGGAAACACGCCAAACGCGCGCCTAACATTTGTGCAAGGTTGACATATATCACATGAGAATGGGTCGCATCTACGAGTCGTTCTTGTGTTAAACAGCACGGTAGTAGAATGATGAATGTTTGCTCCCTCTTACAACATGGGCCTCTTCAAGACCCAGGCTCACTCTTTCCTATCCTCTGAAAGACCCTCCACACAGCATCCCCAAATATGACGTAAGGAAAATTATTTCCCTCAGGGCCTCGTATAGAGTATCTGTAAAAATAAAGTTGCTTTATGTCGAAAATAGAAGGCCTAGATGCTGTTCCCCTCTGAATGCCCTCACCCTGATTAACCTTATTGATATGATGATTTTATGTGATAGTAAATCAAATATTTTCCAAAATTTTAAAATTAAATACGTGACTGCTATTATCATCTTTCTAAGGATTATTATAAGACACTTTTGACAACTTTTCATGAAGCTTAACTTGTTCCGAATCTTGTTTCTTGTCGTCAGCCGTAGAGTAGTCGAGCGTTTTACCCATCGAGCTTTCAACAACTTAACCATATTTATTAATCTTCTTTTAAACCAGTGTATATCGCCAATCTAATATTGTATAAATATTTTTAAGCGTCTCAATAAACTGCAAAAAAATGTATCAAAAATTTATATATTATTTTAGTCGTAATATGACTTTAATCAGTGTAATCTTTTAATCTCTATTTACAATCGGTATACGCACATATATGTTGTTCAATATACGATAATAAATATCATCATCGTGCATATATTTTGAACTCTCTTCATGACTAATTAACCGTAACACATAATTTCGTAAACCTGCCTTCATAATATTCGAATTCTGTTATATTTGAGATAAGATCTATGACTCGAATAACGATCAGTCGAACTGACATGTTTTCACCTCGTGATGGAGCTAAATATCTTCCAGGTAATAATATACTTAATATACCCAGGAATATCGGATGCCGCCGTATCGAAATACATCACCTGTATACTCAGCACATTGGGACCTTTTTCACAAGGTGGCACTGGTTTCACATAATAAGATACTACATATTTTTTTAGCACATCCACCAGGTGATTCAAGTGCCAATAAAGACCGTTTATCCTTATATATTTTTTAAAGTTTGAAAACAGGTGAAATTTGAAGCGGGACCCTGGTTATCAGGTTCAGATAACGTCACGTAGTTTTCAAACCTTCCGCAATTACGTTACTATCGGGATTGGTTGACGTCATAACCGATTAAATGTATTGATTTCTTGATCATTTTTCAAAGCCGAGTTATTATTTAAACGAATAACCTTTTGCAATAAAACTTGTACATTAAAAAAAAAGAAAACGTTGATTCCGAATTTATTTTTTTTGTTTGATCGAATTTGAAAAAAGTTTTTTTTTAGT
Source organism: Halesus radiatus (assembly GCA_022606495.2). Classification (NCBI taxonomy): domain Eukaryota; kingdom Metazoa; phylum Arthropoda; class Insecta; order Trichoptera; family Limnephilidae; genus Halesus; species Halesus radiatus. The sequence continues at coordinate 23,428 of JAHDVE020010999.1, forward strand.
CTTTAAATTTTATGATTTCTTCAAAAGATTGGTATTCACTTTATGACGTCATTATTAATAAATTAATGAAAAATTACTTTGTAATCACCATTTTATTAATATATACATATCAACATGTTTCTAAGGCGAAGATTTCCTCATCAGGAATATACAGAATACTTAGGTTTTTACTTGTAAATAGTTGAGTCGTGGGGTTGCCTAACCGGCTCTGTATTTTTTTTATGGTTTTAGATTCTTTAGAATAAAGTATTAAGTATAAAAAATTCATCGTTTGAAAACTTTTTAAAATATAAAGTAAGACAACTTATATGCAATATAACAGCGAATGAACCATATTTTCGTCTATTTTGTGATAAAATGGGGTTTATTAAAATTAATTATATTTTTCAGAGTCTTAGAAACCTACCTTGAGTGTTCTGTGTCAGTGGCCACACAGCCATAGGTTTTTTTTCGGTATTATATTTCAAAGGAAAAAACTCCAGCGTGTTGCTTTGCGTTTGTCAAAAGCAGTTCTGGTCGAACGCGTCACAGGCATCCGTGTAAAATGCAGGTATAAAGGGAGATCGCGTTTTATGTTTGGAGAAGGTCAGAAGTTATGAAGATTTTGCTGTACTTGACAGATCAAGCCTTCTGGATCTAAAATAACGAATACCTGCTATCACTAAAATATTTTCTTAATCCAACTTGGAATGTAATAAATGTCTCATGTAATACAGTGCAAAACAGTATATACTTAATAAAATAGAAGGACAAATGACATCACCGCAAAATACCGATTCCCGCAACAACCAGGGGTTAATCCTTACTAAGTCAGGAAAAAGAATTAAGCAATGAGACGTATAGTCTAAAGTCCCGTGGGCAGGGTACTTGGCCAGCTATCAAATTCAAATTAAAAAACTGTACAAATAAAAGTATAATTAATGTACAAAACCTAACGCCATGTAGTAAGATCATTTTTGAAATATTATTTTGATGGCTTGTGGTTGGTAGATTTTCTGTGAATCTTGTCGTGTGTTTAAGTGTTAAGTGATTTAGTGGAAACCAGTCTGGATTTGACCGTACTAACAGGCATCACTCCATTATATGTATATCAGTGATCGTCAGAGAAGTTAATTTTTTTTAAGAAGGGATTACATGAATCCAGATGTAAAGCGGATAGGGCTCGATACTCACAGCTTTTAGCAACTTATGACTTTTTAGAATAAGGTATGTAAGGTAGGTAAGGTTGCCGTTTAAAAAATATTAAAAGATGGATATAACGCTGAAAGAGAAGAAATAAAGTTAACTGGAGAGAGATTATATTTATCACGTTATTTTTTTTTTTTATTTTGAATACCGCAAAACAGTCCCAACTGCCTGAAGACTTTGGAACCAAGAAGTGTAATCTAAACTAATTGGAAAAAACATTGATTTCGCAAATTTATATAAGATTATATATTTCGACTCCGACACACAAGTCAATAAAATTAATTATTGTTCTATGAAGAATTTCGATAATCGATAATTGTTGCATTCGAAACTACCCACACGAAAATTGTGGGCCCTGAATGTATATATCTTAAGGGCACTGTAAACAACGACAAAATATGAATGATGGTTTTGGTTGATTATAATGCAGGCTAGATGAAGGTTTAAAGGGAACAAGGATAAACAAGTACATACCGAATGATTTCCATACAAATGAACCTACTCCCATGAAAGCAATTTTGCGTCCGGCAAACGAAAGAACTAAATAACTAACTCTCACAATACATTGTTGCCATTCATAGTGTTGGTTAGGGAAAGTAAGGACTGGATAAATAGTAATTGAGATAGGAACCAACATTATCATTTCAGAATCTAACTATTATGTTTGATCATTTTCACCAGAAGTAAGGTACAAATAAGTTTATTTTAGGCACACGAACGCGTCCACTACATACTCCTGTCGCTTTATCTTTTCAGTGGACTATAACCTCCCCGTTCAAGGTATATTTTGAGGTGGGAAAGGGGGTTGGTTAAGAGTTGTTGAGATTCAGATCTTGTCATTAAGCAATGGCTAATGCCATTGCCAGTGACATTTCGATTCGGATTGACCGTACAATAACACGAGTAATATTATTTTCTTCAAATATTCACAAAAAGTAAACTTTTCTCGAGCCCATCGGCTTCTACTTCGCAAATTTCCTCGTAAGACCGCGAAGCCAGGATCAAGGGGAAATAGGGGTGAATGGGACAAACGATGCATGAAGCCGTGACCACCCCTCGCACGGAGCGAGTCGTGATGCGCGGAAATCTTCCCCGAATTCCCCGAATACGGTTAACTACTGACACATGACAAACTGTTTATTTTAAGGGTGGCTGGCTTTACCAACCCAATTCTGTAGGCTTTGGTAATAATTTGCGCTTTACATGTTGAAATGATTATTATTAGCTTCGGTTATGTTTTAGAAATTGGCGCTTGTGCAATCATAAACAATATAGTAATTGAATTTTTAATTATTAATTATTTTCATTGAGATTTAAAATTTTCATATTAATATTTGATCATTGTAGAAAATAATATTAACATAACTTAGATGAAACATGAAAACGGAAAAAAAACGACAGAAAATAAAAAGTTTTCAGTCGCATCTGGGACTCGAACCCAGGACCTCTGCTTATCCGGGGCAACCGCTTAACCAACTTAGCTAATGAGACCAGTTCAATTTATGTCATCTCCGTCGATATCATATCTCAACTTCAAGATTTGTTAATATTATTCTCCATTTTAAGCCCGTATTATTGGCAGATATCTTTATAATGATTACAAAGTTCTTAATGAACAAAATTGCAAACTAGACAGTGTCTCGGATTAATATACGATTTTTTTTAAATTATATGAGACATCTATTAACTTTTTTATAAAAGTCTTAAGAATATATAAAAAATTTATTGAGATGTAAAAACCTCATTTTAATATTTAATCATTGTAGAAAATAGTATTGAAATGAAACATGAAAACGGAAAAAAACAACAGAATATAAAAAAGATTTCAGTAGCATCTGGGACACGAACTTGTCTTTTACGGCAAGGTCTCGATTTTGATTTGTGGTATTTCACCGAAGTGATACAGAAAGTATCTACTAATCTAGAACAAGCCCCAAATATACTATGTATTATTTTGAATTAATAATTTGTGAAATAACACAAAATAAACAAAAAAAATATTATATCGCACGTCGGGATTTGAACCCGCAACCTCCGGATTCTTAGGAAAGAATCGTAACCAATGGGATGGTATGTTTTGAGGTTAAAGGTAGAGTGGATGGGGAAGAGATGGGAAGGGGATGGTTGGAAACTATTTGGATCTGGTCTACGGCTAAAACCATTCCATGCTGCATTCCGATTCTTAATGGTGGTCCTTCAGTCAGAGAGGGCCAGAGATACCTACATGCATTCCCTACTATTTAATACTCTTAACATGTGCTCTTTCGTCCTAGGCGTATATTTGTAAACACATAGATTTCACATTTTTTTAGAAGAGTTAACCTTTTTTTGAACCTCATTTGACGTTTATATGGGTAGGTTGATAATCACATAAATCTGTTGGGATTTACGCAAAACGAGTATATTATATAAAATACTGGTTGTCATTAACGAAACAACTCAGTGTTTAATCGTCAGAAGCTGCAATAAATCCTGCAGACTTCCGCGGGAAGTTAGGCAGTGACGTCATTACTACTGAAGCATAATCCCCCACCGGAATAACATACCAAATGTCTTGTACTATTGCTAACGCATTATATTAGATATTTATAACGCCAAAGCGTATTTTATGTTAGCTATTTGTAAATTTAAGTTTACGAATTACAGATTATAACTTACATACTTTATATATATATATATATAATTTTATCTTTTGGTCCTTACAGTCTCTTTTGAATGTATTGATTGGTGTAATTTTTATGGTTTCCTCAGCACATCTTAATACTCGTATTTCATACCTTTATACAATGAACTATTTTTTTGTAGTCTGATTTCATTGCACGTTCTTGTATTGTGTCCAAGAATGTTCTTTTTGTATATGATATATTAAAGTGTTTTGGTAATAGGTTATTTATAATTTTGTCTATAAATATTATAAATACTCTTGGATTTAAATGCAGCGTTTGACATTAAGAAACTTAAAGAAACATTTGATCTGAATTCCGACACCGATAATTGGCTGGCATCCTACCTGTCTAATCGCCTACAAGTCGTGAAGGTAGATAATAAACTGTGTAACTTCGCAACACTTACCTAGGGGATACCCCAGGGATCCGTTTTGTGTCCACTTCTCGTCATTTTCTTTATTAATTATATGCCCAAATAATCGAGTCATTTGGTTTCTTATCTCACTGTTACACTGACGATCAGCAAGTCTATTTCTACTGCAGTCCAAACGAAATCAACAGTCTCCAAAATGGCACAGCTGAACATCTCGAATCAGTAACTCTTCAGATGTCTTCAAGCAAGCTTAAGTTGAATCCTTCTAAGACCGAGTTTCTATGAGCGGCCACAAACAAACGTCAGATAATTCACCGATTTCTGTTTCAGGCAGCGACAGAATTTCAAAAACATCAGTCAAACATCTTGGTGTTAATTTGGATTCGAACCTTTTGCTAAAAATTCAAGTAAATAATGCGGTAAGCACCGGGTTTTTTTCACCCAAGTCAATCCCTAGAAACGTTCCTACAAAAGCAACAAAATTTTTGATTAACTCTTATATAATCTGACCTATCAATTACTGTAACGGTATTTATGCTAGCTTTCCTAAGTACAAACTGTACTGGATGGTGTTTAAATCCATTCATGAAATGGTCCCACCTTACATCTCCGAATTGTGCTTCCGGAAAATATCGGAAAAAGACAATAAACTCTTAGATTAGGAGCATCATTAGCTATCGGGAAGCTGATAGAACCAAAGCGCAAGTCAAATAATAAGTTTGGAGATCGTGCTTTCGGAGCATCAGGCTTAGAATAAACTTCCCTAAATATTTCTTTTTTTCTTTGTCTAGAGATGATAATAGTCGTCACAAGGCATTACTTTCGCTGTAAAATCGATAATGGCACTCAAACGACAAACAAGAATTTACAAGTTCATAACTTTATTGCAAAAAAAAAAATATTATCCAGAGCAAGGCCGGGTGCACATCAGCTAGTATATTATATAAAGAAATATTTTACCGGTCAGTTGCTGAGTTGGCATACCATCTGGGTCCCACCCAGGCGTCGTGAGTTCAATTCCTCGGCTGGCTAAGTCCTCCATCATGACATAAGCAACATTTTCCGATTACTGTGATGGTAGTAAGAGATTTTCAAATATTGCCAGGTTAGGTTACGTTACGTTTAAAATATTCTCTGATTTTTAACCAGTGAATGTTTATCTTTCTTTAGAAATAATAATAATAATACAGGTTACCCTTCCCGTGAAACATGAGTGAAGATTCTTATCATTTTGTAGGCATACGAATCTAACACCTCTTCCTTACATTAATTAACCTTCCTTAAATATTCCCAACAAACCATCAGCTGCATCCCAAGATCTAAAGTCTCCCGTCTCCAGTACCTAATCACGCCATGGTATGTCAACAGCTACAACACCTAATGCCTGTTGACAAAGAGAACTAAGCCCGGTGACATGGACAAATACACCCATTTGTTGCGTTTGAGCGGAGACAAAAGGAAACCTCAAATTATTATGTTTGTTGAACAAGAGATGTTAACCTATTTCTATATTAAATGATTCAAACAAAAATCACAGACGTATTAGAAGATTTTTTAAATTAATTTGTCTGAATACCGCACAAAAGTATCAACTGCTCCCAATAATGTCATCCCAGTTGATGCCAGTTGAATTATGGCTTCCCAAATTGGGGTGCGTTATGAGGCTGAAGGGAGTGAAAAAAGATCTGATCACCAAACAAGGCTTGAGACATTTATTTGAAACACACATTATTAAACAATAAAATGTAAGAAAGCTTTGACTGCCCAACTGGAAACAAATCCCGTTTTTGGACAGTCAAATTGACAACTTTAGTTCATATTAAGTGCCATTATACAAAAATAGAAGGGAAAAAAACTAGTATTGACATAGTATGGTAATGTAATATATCTAGAAAAAACTATAATAATTAAGTATAAAGAGATGTGAAGAATAGTACAGAAAAAAACTTATGAACGTACTTGAAGAGATGAGTAAAACAAATATTACAGAGTTAACAATTATGTATATGTGTTTGATAGATTCTGGTTGGTGGTAATAATAAAAATACATTATTTCTATAGCGCCGTTTTCGTGATAAGATCTCCTCTAGGGCGCTTTGCAACAAATTTATCAAACCTATTTAACGTAATTTAACGAATTGTAAGGGGACTTGGTGTATGTGTGTGTATACTTACCAAGTGTCTCACGTTAAAGGTTGTCGCGGAGATAAAAGAAAAGAAAGGTCACCATTAAATAAATGTATTTCTCAACGCGTACAACTTATAATTCAGAAGGTTAAATGCAAAGGAGTGAGAAGCTATGTAGATGCAAGTAGCAAGTCACTACGATGTACTACGATACGTGCGAGTCGGCGAGAGGCAGGAAAGCGAATGCTGATTTGTTTTTTAAACAATAGAGTGCAGGCCGATCGTCTTTTATCTTGTAGTGATGGCATATTTAAAAAGAATATAATTCAAATGAATTTATGGTTGTTCAGTGCTTGCATATTACAGCTATAACTTATCAATTAAACTTACATCTAATTCAATTTCTTCAAACGATTGGTATTCACTTTGTGGCGTCATTATTAATAAATTAATTAAAAATATATACTTTGTTCACACCACTTCTTAAATATATTATGTATTCATAATTCCTGATGATGAAAGCATCGCTTTCGTAACGTGTAGATATTTATATATATTTATAATGTGATGTAAACAAAGTATATTTTTTAATTTTTTTTTCTTTATTTTTAAAGAAATACAAATATTCCCTGGTTACGAATAACCTGACAATATTTGAAAATCTCCTACTACCATCACAGTAAGCGGAATATGTAGCTTGTGTCGTAAATGGAGGACTTAGCCAGCCGAGGAATTGAACTCACGACGCCTGGGTGAGACCCAGACACGATGCCAACTCAGCCACTGACCGGTCTTTATATTAATTAATTTATTTATATCTAATAACTTACATCTAAGATTTATTACTAATGTCTTACAGTTAAGAAATATAACTAGTGATCTAGAAACTAACTAATTCAGACTTATAATTAGTGACTTACATCTAAGACTTATATAACTAACGACTTACAACTTAAGCGGTTACCCCGGATAGGTAGAGGTCCTGGGTTCGAGTCCCAGATGCGGGTGAAATCTTTTTAATATCTGTTTTTTTTCGGTTTCGTGTTTCATTTGGGATATGTTAATATTATCTTCTTCAATGATTAAATATTACAATGAGTTTTAAAAACTTCAATAAGTTATAAAAAAAAAATTGAATATTTCTTTCCAGACTTGTAAAATAAGTCAATAGATGTGTCATATAAATAAAAATCGGGTAGGTATACTCGAGACTCTATTCAAATTGCAATTGAGTTCTGGATGAAACTTTGCAATCATCATAAGGATAGAAGCCAATAATATGGGATTTATAAAAAATGGAGGATAATATTAACAAGTCTTGAACTTGAAGTATGATACCGGTGTAAATGGCGTAAATTGAACTGGTCTCATTAGCTTAGTTGGTTAAGCGGTTACCCCGGATAGGTAGAGGTCCTGGGTTCGAGTCCCAGATGCGACTGAAATCTTTTTAATTTCTGTTGTTTTTTTCAGTTTCGTGGTTCATTTGGGATGTGTTAATATTATCTTCTTCAATGATTAAAAATTATATAATGATTGTTGCCCTTATTGGCAGTGATAATACACCCAAAAATGGAACGTGTTTAGGTGTACTTCTCGAAATAATACTGATAAATATATTTTCAAATATTTAAACACCATTGCGACTGTACTAATGAATAAAATCGGATTTGCAAATTAGTGAATTTTCTTCCTTCGTTTTGTTTCCGATCTACTTATTGGGGTGAAATTAATATGAAAATTTTCATTACACGGCACGTTACTCACAGTACTCAAACGCATTACAACGTTAAAAGTTGGATAGAAGGTTTACGTGCTACAGGAAATCTATAATATAATCGAATATCATACCCCCCTTTGACAGCCCCACAGTACCTACACATATAATACCATAATCTATTATATTGGTACATATAACAGCACTGTGGCAGCGTACCCATAACTTACCCTTATATTTAACAGTGTTCCCTAAGAGAAATCATAAAACAAGATTCAATTCTAAGTAATTCCTGACGTCATTTATCCCTTAATATGTGTATTATCTTCTTTCTCCCACGTCATTCCATGTCACTCTGCTTTTCATCCCCCAAAAGTCATGACTAATCCCGGTTAAAGTTTGGCAGATGTAAAATAAGGCTTTTCCAAATTATTACGTACTCATGAACAGAGTACAGCGCAGGTACCTTGCTGCAGGGGAAATCAAATCTGATAAACTAGAGCAAGGATTCCCCAACTTTTACGGTCACAGAACCCTAAACGGTCCCTTGGATTTCGACGGAACCCCAGTATCATCACATAATGAACTAAAATACAACGTTTACTCGATCTAAAATTTTATTCAATTGTAACAATAATTTCAGGAGTGTGTCATTCAAAAATTCTCTATTACCTGGACTCCAAGCAGAAGGTAATACATTTTCAGATATAGTAGATTTGTTGAACTTCTCGGAATACAAATACAAACAGACGATTATTGCATACATCCTCAACAATTATTAATATATGTGTCTAGACTATAAGTATCAGTGAATGTGAGTATGTTTTGAATATTCGCCTCTGTAACTTATTACTTGGAATGGTACTTACACCATTTTATTTATGTATTTGTTCGTTATTTTATCTATGTACCTACTGTGATCTGTTTTGCACCTGTTTATTATAACTTACTATATTTGTGAAAGCCCATATAGGGTGTATATAATACAATAAATTATAATTAATTAATTATAATAATCGTTCGCCTTCTTTGTAAAGAGAGAAATTTTTTTTTTACGATATGTTAACTATAAAATGGGAATACCTATAGAGTTCTTAATTTGTACATTTTTACTAAATGCAACAAAACTTGTAAGTTTGTTCAGAGACGAGTATTTTTTGACGTAATTTATTTTGTTATATAAAATCATTAACGTCTTTGTCGAGTGTCCTGATCTACTTAACGTGATATTTTTTTCATATATCTACCAGAACTACTAGGCAGTACGCCCTAATTCACACTTCGATTACAACAACAAACTATCAAATGTTCTCTACCATAAATTACTAGTCTATGGTAATGAGTATTTTGAAGTAGTTGTCTAATTTAATATGTCAAGTAAAAAGCAATATATTGAAACATTTTTTTAAATTTTTTTTATTTAATGTAAATCAAATTTAATAAATAAAAAAAAAATTAAATGGAGTTCTACGAATTAAACACAAAAACAATTAATATATTGAAACATGTTGTCTTAAATATATGAAGGACTTCAATTTTAATTGTAATGTTTTTTTTCTTTTTGCGTTGAAAGTTCCTATATGTATTATGTATGCTCTTTGCTTTGTTCTTTGCTGTATAATCACTGTATTTAATGTCTTCATAGAATAATAGTTTGTGTGAATGTACTGATATATTACTTTTTTAATTTCGTAAATGGTCGTCGACCGTAAATAAATAAATAATTTTTTTTTTTTCGGTGTTAAAGATTTTTTTTTCTATTCTTAGCTATAAAAATTAGAAACAAAGAAAAGTTGTTAAAATCTTAATTTCTTTTTTAGTGATGAAATTGTATCTACCGTTTTGAAGGCGGTTGTTTCTGCTACCCGTAGAGACGTGGAAACTTTGTTCAGTTCTCGAAGATGTCTGCATGATAAGTTAATTTCATAAGCCATTGTTCGTTAACAGATGTCGGAATGACTTGTCACATCAGATATACATGTAGTTCATCTTGCAGTTCAAATAATGCACGTTGTGTTGTGGTTCGCGGAAACCGTCGCGGCACCTTTTCGACCACTTCGCGGAACTAGAGGTTAGCCCGCCCAGAGATAGTTTTTGAACGGTAGAATTTTAGAAGAGTGGTAAAGCGTTTATCCCAGTAATACGGAGGTCCTGGTTTCGATTCCCAGATGCGACCGTTACCTTTTTCGTGTCTTTTTTTAATTTAATATTTCATTTGAGATGTGTAATTGTTATATTCAATGATTAAATATTACGATGAGGTTTTTGGTAATCCTCAATATGTTATTTCAACGAATAATTTTCATTCGTATTCCTAATTAAGATGGTATATTTGTGTTTGTTTTTCTTTGTTAATTTGCAGATATTTTTTGTCGTCAATGTAAAATGGAGGTCTGTTTGATTTATATCATTTAACGAATTTTCAAGTCCGGTCACAAATAGTAGAAAATTACACGTTCATGCAGGAGTGAAAATCGTATTACAAAAAATACATTTTTTGTTTTTAAATCCTTCAGTATATCGTGATTTTTTAAAGCCAATAATGATTAGTCATCCTTTAAAAAAAATATACACTTATTTACCTACAAAGTACCCCTTGTGGTACGCATAACTCCGGGTTGGGAATCGCTGGCCTAGACTGTCTGATAGTCTGAAGGCTTTTAGATAAAAAAAAAAAAAAAGTGAATTTAATCTCTTCTGTTTACACATACTCGCATTCACAATTGAATTTTTCAAAGTCGTTAACCGTGAAATATTTTCCATTAAAAAGTAACAAATATCTGTCTGCTACACCATGTACTCGTATACAAAAAAGCAATGATAATATTGCATTGTGAATTTTTACGTAGAGGTAGTATAACACGAACATAGTAAAAACCTCGTGAGACGTTGCCAACACCACAAAAATTACAATAAAAACCTCGGGAGACTCTGCCGACACCACAAAAATTACAGTAAAAAACTTCTTAATAATAAAACACCAGTATCCAGCTCCATCTCCAGAAGAGTGCAAAAAACAACGCGGTAGTTAAAGGAAAAGGCACACTGGGATCTGCGTTTTCTCTGGTCTTAAACCCAGTTCATAAACATGCATACAGGTCCCTGCATTACCAACAGACAGATAAAAACGTCAACCATCTTTTTGGGGCTAATTCACTTTTAAAGCTCTCGTGGATACACGGGTTTCCACTATGGCGCGGGAGCTTTTAACATTTTTGAGGGGTTTAAAAACTTTGCGGAAAATTATTCCAATTTCACGGGATTCGTGGGAATATCAAACATTCTCAAATATGGTAATATCAAGAAACTGCGAATTGTCATTCTTCAGCAAAAAAATTACAAAATGGCTTATTGATCTGGGATGAAAGGAATCTGAGAACCTATTCAAAAACATTACTTAATTTTCTTTTTTTTCTTAACTCATATTAAGTACGATTTCGGAACCCGCTGAATAATAAAAACAATAAAAAATAAATAAAAATACGAGTATATACCTATGTATATTAAATAAAACACTTTACAACTCAATATTTTGATATCCACCACTTACATTTAATTCTTTAGAACAGGTGATATCAACGGCCTCCGTGGTTGAGTGGTTACGATCCTCGGCTACGAATCCGAAAGTCGCGGGTTCAAATCTCGGCGTTCAAATGCTGCAAAACTAGAGAATTTGGATCCTGGGAACAGGCAATCTACCTAGCTAGTAGCTAACATTGACTTGACAAGACAAAATAGCACTTGTATCTATTTTAATTATTTATTTGCATATTAGTAGAGGATTAGATACTTTCAGTATCACCCTGGTGACAGACCACCATTCAGAACTGAACCATTGCTTGAAATGGCTTTATCCGTGTTTGATGACCAGATCTGAATAGCCAGGTACTTCCACCTTCCTCGTCTCTATCTCTATCCCCCTCCCATAATCTTCAGCCTCACAACGTACCGCAATTGGGGATGCCATAGTCTCACTGGCTCCAGACTGTTGGGAGCTGTCTCTTGTGCGATATTAACAGGTAAAATATAACAGTAACTTCGATTTCACATACATTTACAGTAAATTAATATGTTTTGGAAACACAGATGCAATTGGGGATGCCATAGTCTCACTGGCTCCAGACTGTTGGGAGCTGTCTCTTGTGCGATACTAACAGGTAAAATATAATGGAAACTACAACTTCACATACATTTACAGTAAATTAATATGTTTTGGAAACACAGATGTAATGTAAATGTAAATAAAATGAAATAATAAAAAATTCCAAAAAAATTATTCTATTAATATTAACATGTACTAATATAATAAGATTTATTCCTTCTAATGTGACTGAAAATAGTGCCCCTATTTTAAAGGTAAATAGACAGGGAAGCTATTTGGCTACCCGGTTGGGGAATGTTGTGAGGCAGATTAAGGGAGAGGCTGTTGAAACAAATTAAGTAAAACGAGCCGTAGAAACGACCTCATGATGCCGGGAACAACTAACCCGGAAAAGAAACCACAGTTATGGTGATTTTCTATTCCCGGTTCTCGTAGTTTGATCATTTTTTTTTTTAGTTTACTCCAGTCTCACTGCCCGGAACTATGGTTTCTATGGTACTTCCGATTGGAAAAACATCTGAGGATGATGAAAATGGGATGGGAAAGGAGGGGGGGGTAAAGGAGGAAAGGGAGAGATGAGAATAATCTAACTATTCACTTGAACCAAACATTGTTGCAGTAATTTAAGCGTATTTTTAATTAATTATTATTTTACCGACAATGTCAATTAAATTAACTATTTATTTAATTATAATCATTCAAAAAATCTAATGATATTTATAGTCGCTCAGGAGTAATTCGGGAAAAGCACTCGAAACTTTTCAATATCCTGGAAATGAATTTCCAATTGATCTAGTCAGCTTTCCTTGTTTCACGGCAAATTAAAAAATAAATGCAATTAGCTCAGTCGAACGGATGTCCCGCTAAGACAGAGGTCCTGAGTTTGATTCCTTTTATTTTCATTTTTTCTCGGTTTCTCCTTTCATTTAAGATGTGTTAATATTATTTAACTTAAACAATCTTTTTACCTTTATCCCACTCCTATGTTCCCATCCACCCTCCCCTCCCCCGACTGACATTGTTTAAGCTAATTGATGAAAAACTGTACATTGTCACACTTTACTCATAGTATTTATCATCAGCAGAGGAAAATTTATAATTGGCATATTTTATTGTTTATATTGTTATATATATGAAAATTATGGATTTGCTGTTAATTTTCCCAAAAAAAAAAAATAAATAAATAAATAAATCTTCTTCAATGATTAAAAAATAAATACTAACTCACAAAAAAACTCAATTTTATTTTGTGGACGGTAATATTTTAATATTTTTTTTATTTTTGAGAGCAACGTACATAAAAAAATGATGTATATTGAATAAGTGATATAAAATTGACCATTTACAGGTTTCCAATTAGGTATACATGGTGATGGCTATCCTCAAGACTTTTTGTAATAGCTTCTAATTTTAATGACTTTATACTAACATTGTTAAATTTCTGCCTTAAAATTCATCTGTACCTATGTATAGGAGACTAATTATATCTACAAAGTGCAAAAAAGATATGTTAATGCCATTTAATTAGGATTAGTGGGTACATTACCAGATATCTCTATATATTACAAATAAAGTGATAAATTATGCAGAATAGGAAACAAAGATCATTAACCAACTGCAATAGCTTTTAAAATATATACGAGTATATATGTATGTATATATATATATATATATATATATATATTGGTAAGAAGAATGAAATAACATTTTCGTTGGACTTATTGAAAAAAAAAAGATTATCAGTAAAATGAACATAGCCTCCTGTGCAATAAACAGTATTTCAAATTTCTTAAATGTGACATTTCTGAGACTGCTATACAAAAACAAACAAAGTCATGTAATACCGGGTTATTTCAACTCTTGGCACTGGCTAGGCTTTTTCATTGCAAACATAATAATATTCTGTTCTAACATTTCTAACTGGGCGTATATTACATTCCAAGACTTAACGAAAAATCGTTTTCCAAATTAACTAATAAAATATGACATTTACTCAACGTTTTGATGTTTTTGTGCCTCTAATAAAATTATAACTAACTAACTAACTAACCACCACGCCGTTTCGCCGCAGGGGTAGGCAGAGAGGACGGACCGCCAAACAACTCGATCTTGGCATACATTTATTGCTTCATTCACTTTCATACATCATCTCAAACATTCTCTTCTATCATTCCGACTTCTGTCATGGCCCGACTCAAGTATTTTATTCACTTGATCATGCTATATCTTCCACGGTCGTCCCGGGCTTCTTCTACCATTCACATTCGCGTCATATATTCTCCTTACACTCCTTTCTTCGTACATTCGCTCTACATGCCCGAACCATCTAAGCGTCCCTTTTCACACGATCATACATGGTTTTACCACATATTCGTCTCAGAGATCTCATTTCTACAGCATTAAGTCTACTTTCATCCTTCCTCTGCCAGTTCCATACCTCACTGCCATTATTTATATAGATACTAGAAAACTGGAAAAAAACTGTACGTTTGTAGGTACTGTCTCTGCATAAACAAGCATAATGGTTCAACAATTAAAACATGTGTATATTATTTTGAATGCATGACCTGATTTAAATTAGATGAAAGTACACATTTGATTTATCACCAAACTTTAGGAAAATGTAATGAAACACGTGTTTTCGTTTATTATGAAGGTATTACGTAAATATTTATCACCGATATTTTTGTTATTAAAAAAATCGTTTTTGTTTCCCAAATCAACGCAATGGAATTTATCTCAGAAATATCAAATTGAAGTTAAACCTTTCTTACTTCGTATGAGAGAATAATTACTCTATGATATTTAACATTCAAACCATCCAAGTACTAAATCCTCCCAATCCCATATTCACTTGCCATCATAATATCCCGTCTCTCTCCTGTCAAGAAGGCCATGTTGCCTTTTCGATTAAAAGTTCCACACGTCAGTTACATTTCTTGATTTGTATTAGTTGTATGAATAACAATTTGTTTTTGTACTGGGTACAAATAGATTTGGGCACGCTACGTCGCTTGCCGAAACGGGGCCCCTTGCCGATATGAATTTGTGACTTCGTAAGTTTTGGTCCCGCCGTGTACTTGCTGATACATTGCGCAGAGTTTGCCAAACATTTATGGGAGAAAAAACGCGGTTTTTTTCTTGTTCGTGTTAGGGCATGTTTGTTTCGTGCCATGTAATACAACTCTAAAATACGTGAAGGTGGAAACATTTTGTTACCGACTGTTGATTAGCAGTTTGGATACTTTCAGAAATAGGGTAGTTTTTCTAGAAATTGTATCGCACAAAAATAGCCTGCTTAGTAGTCGTGATAACGATTATTTCATTCTGAGGCAAATAAGAAGTCCAGTGGTAACTGGAGACGTTTTGTGCGTAAAAGCCTGTTTTGTGTAATACAATATGAAAATGCAGCCAATGAAACTATCACATCCCTAATACTTGTAGGCAACATCGTTAGGCTTAATGTAGTTAGGTCAGTAAAAAGAAAGGCTCATTAAACTTAGGTTTAAAGAGACAAGGGTTTTTCAGGTTTCCGATCATTATTTATGGTATCAACAAAGCGACACGGAGATAATATAAAATCTATGAAACAAAATTCAAATGCGATTTTTTTTCCAGGCCAAGCCCGGATTTAATTCTTGAAATTCTTATTCCAAAACTAAGAAGCTTTCCGCTCTATCACAAGATTTTATCCAGTAAGTGTTATGGCATATATTTTAAATAAAATGTTCTGTGAAGATTTTATCGAATTAAGGGAAGCACTCCAAATACCAAGTTTATTTAATTTTCGAATATAAATGTTAACAAATAAATATGTGTATTATTTAAAATCTTAACACTCCACGGCTAAATATCACCACCCGCCACTGTCAATAAACATAAAGGTTTGGAAAAAAATACGTTTTATGCGTTAAAAATTAGCAAAAAACAAACAAAACACAAACTTCCTTACCCCTGTTTGCAGCATTTCGATTCCTACCCCTTCATGACACCTGATTGACGCACCCCAAGCGCCGTCCCTTACCCTCCACCCCAACCCCCATCTCCTGTCCACCCCTCCCCTCACCCCTGACTCGGTAACCTCCCCCCTCTCCAGGATTATCCCCAATCCACGATGATACTCATCCCGGGGGAAACCGGTTAAATTATATGGAATTGTGGCTGTCATTCTCATTTTGGACTGCGGTGAACATAATTTTAATTAAAAATGGCTTTTATTGTTGTGTCCGGAAGTGCGGCTGGGCGCAAAGTTAAAGGCGGTATGCTTTTTGACGGATTAAAAAATTTCCAACTAATTATAAAACGTTATTTTTTATCCTGTACCTGTTTCGAATTATGCCTTAAGTCATTATCATTTAATGTATTTAAACGTTTTCATTCATCAGAATTCATTTAAAATAAATAATAATATTTATTTGAAACACACATTATTGACAAAAACATTTTTAAAAACTTTGACTGGCCAACTAGGAACAAATCCAACATAAAGTAAATTAAAAAAAAATATTGAATTGTTTTTTTTTTTTAATTGCGATATGCGTTTTTTAGTTTAGTGTAGAGTAATAATGAATTACATATGAAGGTTTTATTTAAAATTGTACATCTCTATCAATCAGCATATGTTCGATTTTGACCCTTCCTAAATCTAGAAGCCAAACATTGATCAGTTTACGCAGGACGTATGTACTTTTCATTTTCCATGTATCGGGTATAATGTTGAACAATATTGGTCCTAAGTATGAAAATTGTCTTTGAGCAAGGGATATCATGGTTTTTGTTGAAACTATTGGATTAGTGTCTGGTATCGTGATAGTGGTCGATAGATTGGTTGTGGTGACGTTGTTTCTGTGTGTGTAATACAATTTTCCTGATATACAGATGTCATGAACTAGTTAGTGATTTCTGTGCTTTTGTCAGGGGGTCCAAAATTGTTTTGCCACAACCGCCCCATCCTAAGGATGCATATTCAAGTAAAGAATTACGTATGGCATAATATATTGATTTTAGATCTTTTACAGATATTTCTAATAGTCATGAAAAGGTGAGTAAGTTTTCTGACGTTTATGGCATTTGAGTTGATGTGTTCCTTCCATCTCAAAAATTTATCAATGATGATTCCTAAATATTTTAAACTATCCACGCATTCTAAGTTATTGCAAGTACAGGTATTTGTTTCATTGCAAAGATGAGTAGTAATGTTTATTATTTATTTTTGTTGTCCCGCTGCGTTGCACTGAAACACATCAATTTTGTTTTATCCGAATTGAAAGTAAGGACGTTATTGTCTAGCCATTGCATAACCTTATTTATACCAATTTCTACTTTACTATGAACTTCGTTCCAGCTTTTGCCTTCAATCATGACTGTATCACCGGGAAAGGTGATGATCTCATCGGCAAGGTTAATGTTAAGGTCATTAATGTAAATATTAAACAAAATAGGCCCTAAAGTACTTCCTTGTGATACACCAAATACAATATTGGCTGGATCGCTTAGAGTATCATTGCTATTAACTCTTTGGCTCCTGCTTTCTATGTAACTACACAGCTATTTAAATAGTTGCCCCTGTATACCTATAAGCTGCAGTTTTTTTTTCAGAATAATCTTGTTCCAGATAGTGTCAAAGATTAAGATAGATCCAAGAAGATCACGATGCATTTTATTCCTTCATCGATATTTTAACAATAGACTATTCGTAAGACTATTATATAGTTATGAAATGGAATAATTTATTTAGAAAATATGTTATTCTTCTTTTTCTGATAGCCTTTTCTATCGGAGGCTGGCTATCATCAAAGATATCTTGTCCTTACATGTAGTAGAGAGAAACAACTTGCGCAAATCACGTAGGTTATTCAGTCAATCTTCCCCTTGATTTTCAGTTGGATAATGTCGTTTTAATCGCTCCTCATGATGGTTCCAAGATATTGAACTTTTGTTTTTTTACATGTAGTTAAAATGGGAAATTTTTGCCATTCATCGTAAGACTTGTAAATAAGTTATCATATCTGCACAGGATGCACCACATTTCTGTGGCTTCTTTCTTCCGCAAAAATGCTGGACTGTTCAAGTTTTCTTGCCATTTCATTTAAACTTCTTCTTCTTCTAATACATGCGAACATTTATAAAGTCAAACTAGTTGAATTTATTGCATGATAAAAAAAAATTTATTACTCATTTAACTGTTCTTATAATATCTATTGTTTATTTTTTCTTTTATTTTTGTTTATAATGTAGTATGTATGATTGCTTATCGCTGCTCAATTAATGGAACTTAATTATCTTATGTTCATTTAACAATGCAATTATCGTATTGTATAACTTTTTGATTCCTAAATATAATAAAATTAAAAGTAATTAAGATACCATCTCATGCAAACCAAAATAATTCAACGGAACGGTAATTTAATATTTTTTATATGTTTTAGCTGTTCATTTTGATAAGTAATTTAATGAAAAGTGACCAACTCATGATTTATTTTAAAACTTTTGAGAATCAACGTGTATAACAAAATAAAAATGCAAATTTGTGTATATTCCACTCATTGTGAATGTGTGCTGCGTTTTCGAAAATTATCCGTAAATTCGTAGTCGCACCGCTATTCCACGTTAACCCCTTTAATCCCCAGTCACCGAGTGTTTATAAAATATTAAATCCAGGCTAGCCCGCAGGCAGACTGGGTTGGTACAGGGTACAGCCGCGATGGGGTGAGGGGGTTAAATTCACTTTTACTAGGTAGGGACTCTCCGCTCGTTGTTCTGCTGCAGTATTATTAATTTCATAAGGTAAAAAGACCCTGGGGAGGAGGATTAGCAGATCACAGAGTCTGAGAGGTTATTAAGTAGAGTATTATCTCTGTCATTACTGACTCAAACTAAATATTATACACTTTGTATTCGGTTGACTATTTTGTGCAAGTAGATACCTGCTGTATTTTGAATTTTTAAGGGAAATGATAATAAATGTACATGTTCTTATTAGCAATACTGCATCCATATTTATTTATTTATTTATGCTGAGTTTTATAAAGATGTCCACACTTACATGAGAATAATCCAGTTATAAAAATTTTGTTAATATGCACAAATTACATAAAATTACAAATAATCAGACAAATGATGCACAAAGCATAAAATTACGAAAACTCACTTAATGATACATACTACAATAGAAATAAGAGACACAAGTGAAACATGATATATTTAGCCCAATCATTGTTACATGTTATTAAGTAATAGCAGAACATTTTTCTGAAACTTTATAGATTATCGACAAAAATGTGTACATTACCACACTCTATCCTATTTTAAAGTCAACAGATTTTAGGCAGAGGACTAAAGTAGGCAATATTATTTCTGTTAGTATTCATTATTGTTACACTTCCAAATGTGAATTATATCTAAGGAATGTGGTATGTCATATGATCTTGGTGATAGCTCATGATCTATCAAAATATTTATTTATTTACTCGTATACGCCTAAAAAGGTTTTTATGCAAGGTGCTCATTAAAACATAAGTATACAGTGTAGATAGGAAAAAAGGATTTAGGTAGATACTATTATAAATTAGGTACAGAATGTAGGTAGATGCTATTATAAAGTTGGTACAGAATGTAGGTAGATGTTATTTTAATGTAGGTACAGAATGTAGGTAGATGTTATTATAAAGTAGGTATAGAATGTAGGTAGATGCTATTGTAAAGTAGGTACAAAATGTAGGTAGATGTTATTATAAAGTAGGTACAGAATATATGTAGATGTAATTATGAAGTAAGTACAGAATGTAGGTATATGTTATTATAAAGTAGGTACAGAATGTAGGTAGATGTTATTATAAAGTAGGTACAGAATGTAGGTAGATGTTATTATAAAGTAGGTTCAAAATGTAGGTGGATGTTACTATAAAGTAGGTAGATGCTATTATATATTAGGTACAGAATGTGGGTAGATGTTATTATAAAGTAGGTACAGAATGTAGGTAGATGAAATCATTAAGTAGATGTAAAATAGGTACATAAATATACAAATAAGGCTGAAATGTTACAACTAAAATTACAAATACAGTGATAAAGAATAAAATGAAATACAATGCGAATTCTCACGTAATAGTAGAATAATAGACATGGTTTATGGCAAGAGTTCATTAATTTCAATTTTGTATTTCGGTAATCCTGCTATATATTTACCGACCAATATATATTACCAAGGCTATGAACTCTCCGTACGGGTGAGTTATATATGTAGATGTACGATGCGGTAAACTTTAAAGTTTGATGTGTACATGCATCATTTAAAAAATAGGTAAATAATCCAATCGTCTACACCTGCCCTGGTTCTGTTAATTCGCTTCCAGTTCTCACGTTTTCAGTGTCCTGCCAGATGCTTTTTTTTCTTCTTTTTATCTTGAAAGAAAGACATTCCCGGGTTACGAATAACCTGACAATGTTTTAAAATCTCTTACTACCATGACAAAACACAGAAAATGTTACTTGTGTCGTGATGGAGGAATTGAACTCACGACGCCTGGGTGGAAACCAGACGCGATGTCAGCTCAGCCACTGACCGGTCGGCTCAATTAATTATTAATTCTCATTTAAATATGTTAGATTCATTAGCCAGAGCATGTAAAAACATTTTAAAAAAATTTTTGGGCTCGCAATTGCTAACTTTTCTCAAATTTTAGTTCAGGCCTAACATCTCAAATGCTAGGTAACTTAACTTGGGATGGTCCGAAGCTCTGTAGGGAACTTACGCTTAAACAGCGCGGGTGTAAACTGTGCACCCTCTAGTTTTAGTTTAAACTTACTGAATTCAAAATTAGTTTACGTTAAAGCACTATGAAACGATATATGAATTAATATCGTTTTAAATATGACCAGTTATTTTTATCTTTTATACGATGTCTTCGACTCCAGTAACTTCTTGTAGACATCTGATCCCATCTAGTAACCGTTTTTATCTTTTATTCGGTGTCTTCGACTCCAGTAACCTCTTATAGACATCTGCTCCCATCTAGTAACCTTTTTAATGTTTTATTCGGTGTCTTCGATTGCAGTAACCTCTTATAGACCCCTGCTCCCATCTAGTAACCGTTTTTATCTTTTATTCGGTGTCTTCGACTCCAGTAACCTCTTATAGACATCTGCTCCCATCTAGTAACCTTTTTAATGTTTTATTCGTCTTCGATTGCAGTAACCTCTTATAGACCCCTGCTCCCATCTAGTAACCGTTTTTATCTTTTATTCGGTGTCTTCGACTCCAGTAACCTCTTATAGACATCTGCTCCCATCTAGTAACCTTTTTAATGTTTTATTCGGTGTCTTCGATTGCAGTAACCTCTTATAGACCCCTGCTCCCATCTAGTAACCGTTTTTATCTTTTATTCGGTGTCTTCGACTCCAGTAACCTCTTATAGACATCTGCTCCCATCTAGTAACCTTTTTAATGTTTTATTCGGTTTCTTCGATTGCAGTAACCTCTTATATACCCCTGCTCCCATCTAGTAACCGTTTTTATCTTTTATTCGGTGTCTTCGACTCCAGTAACCTCTTATAGACATCTGCTCCCATCTAGTAACCTTTTTAATGTTTTATTCGGTTTCTTCGATTGCAGTAACCTCTTATAGACCCCTGCTCCCATCTAGTAACCGTTTTTATCTTTTATTCAATTGTCTTCAAACCCTCTTATAAGCATCTGCTCCCTAGTAACCTTTTTAATGTTTTTATTCGGTTTCTTCGATTGCAGTAACCTCTTATATACCCCTGCTCCCATCTAGTAACCGTTTTTTATCTTTTATTCGGTGTCTTCGACTCCAGTAACCTCTTATAGACATCTGCTCCCATCTAGTAACCTTTTTAATGTTTTATTCGGTTTCTTCGATTGCAGTAACCTCTTATATACCCCTGCTCCCATCTAGTAACCGTTTTTTATCTTTTATTCGGTGTCTTCGACTCCAGTAACCTCTTATAGACATCTGCTCCCATCTAGTAACCTTTTTAATGTTTTATTCGGTTTCTTCGATTGCAGTAACCTCTCATAGACCCCTGCTCCCATCTAGTAACCGTTTTTTATCTTTTATTCGGTATCTTCGACTCCAGTAACCTCTTATAGACATCTGCTCCCATCTAGTAACCTTTTTAATGTTTTATTCGGTGTCTTCGATTGCAGTAACCTCTTATAGACCCCTGCTCCCATCTAGTAACCGTTTTTATCTTTTATTCGGTGTCTTCGACTCCAGTAACCTCTTATAGACATCTGCTCCCATCTAGTAACCTTTTTAATGTTTTATTCGGTGTCTTCGATTGCAGTAACCTCTTATAGACCCCTGCTCCCATCTAGTAACCGTTTTTATCTTTTATTCGGTGTCTTCGACTCCAGTAACCTCTTATAGACATCTGCTCCCATCTAGTAACCTTTTTAATGTTTTATTCGGTGTCTTCGATTGCAGTAACCTCTTATAGACCCCTGCTCCCATCTAGTAACCGTTTTTATCTTTTATTCGGTGTCTTCGACTCCAGTAACCTATTATAGACATCTGCTCCCATCTAGTAACCTTTTTAATGTTTTATTCGGTGTCTTCGATTGCAGTAACCTCTTATAGACCCCTGCTCCCATCTAGTAACCGTTTTTATCTTTTATTCGGTGTCTTCGACTCCAGTAACCTCTTATAGACATCTGCTCCCATCTAGTAACCTTTTTAATGTTTTATTCGGTGTCTTCGATTGCAGTAACCTCTTATAGACCCCTGCTCCCATCTAGTAACCGTTTTTATCTTTTATTCAGTGTCTTCGACTCCAGTAACCTCTTATAGACATCTGCTCCCATCTAGTAACCTTTTTAATGTTTTATTCGGTGTCTTCGATTGCAGTAACCTCTTATAGACCCCTGCTCCCATCTAGTAACCGTTTTTATCTTTTATTCGGTGTCTTCGACTCCAGTAACCTCTTATAGACATCTGCTCCCATCTAGTAACCTTTTTAATGTGTTATTCGATGTCTTCGATTGCAGTAACCTCTTATAGACCCCTGCTCCCATCTAGTAACCGTTTTTATCTTTTATTCGGTGTCTTCGACTCCAGTAACCTCTTATAGACATCTGCTCCCATCTAGTAACCTTTTTAATGTTTTATTCGGTGTCTTCGATTGCAGTAACCTCTTATAGACCCCTGCTCCCATCTAGTAACCTTTTTAATGTTTTATTAGGTGTCTTCGATTGCAGTAACCTCTTATAGACATCTGCTCCCATCTAGTAACCTTTTTAATGTTTTATTCGTTGTCTTCGATTGCAGTAACCTCTTATAGACCCCTGCTCCCATCTAGTAACCTTTTTAATGTTTTATTCGGTGTCTTCGACTCCAGTAACTTCTTGTAGACATCTGATCCCATCTAGTAACCGTTTTTATCTTTTATTCGGTGTCTTCGACTTCAGTAACCTCTTATAGACATCTGCTCCCATCTAGTAACCTTATTAATGTTTTATTCGGTGTCTTCGATTGCAGTAACCTCTTATAGACCCCTGCTCCCATCTAGTAACCGTTTTTATCTTTTATTCGGTGTCTTCGACTCCAGTAACCTCTTATAGACATCTGCTCCCATCTAGTAACCTTTTTAATGTTTTATTAGGTGTCTTCGATTGCAGTAACCTCTTATAGACATCTGCTCCCATCTAGTAACCTTTTTAATGTTTTATTCGGTGTCTTCGATTGCAGTAACCTCTTATAGACCCCTGCTCCCATCTAGTAACCTTTTTAATGTTTTATTCGGTGTCTTCGACTCCAGTAACTTCTTGTAGACATTCTCCGATCCCTAACCGTCCGTTTTATCTTTTATTCGGTGCCTCGACTTCAGCACCTCTTATAAGACTGCTCCCATCTAGTAACCTTTTAATGTTTTATTCGGTGTCTTCTGATTGCAGTACCTCTATAGACCCCCTGCTCCCATCTAGTAAACTGTTATCTTTTATCTTCGGTGTCTTCTGACTCCAGTAACCTCTTATAGACATCTGCTCCCATCTAGTAACCTTTTTAATGTTTTATTCGGTGTCTTCGATTGCAGTAACCTCTTATAGACCCCTGCTCCCATCTAGTAACCGTTTTTATCTTTTATTCAGTGTCTTCGACTCCAGTAACCTCTTATAGACATCTGCTCCCATCTAGTAACCTTTTTAATGTGTTATTCGATGTCTTCGATTGCAGTAACCTCTTATAGACCCCTGCTCCCATCTAGTAACCGTTTTTATCTTTTATTCGGTGTCTTCGACTCCAGTAACCTCTTATAGACATCTGCTCCCATCTAGTAACCTTTTTAATGTTTTATTCGGTGTCTTCGATTGCAGTAACCTCTTATAGACATCTGCTCCCATCTAGTAACCTTTTTAATGTTTTATTCGGTGTCTTCGATTGCAGTAACCTCTTATAGACCCCTGCTCCCATCTAGTAACCGTTTTTATGTTTTATTCGGTGTCTTCGACTCCAGTAACCTTCATCTGCTCCCATCTAGTAACCTTTTTAATGTTTTATTCGGTGTCTTCGATTGCAGTAACCTCTTATAGACCCCTGCTCCCATCTAGTAACCGTTTTTATCTTTTATTCGGTGTCTTCGACTCCAGTAACCTCTTATAGACATCTGCTCCCATCTAGTAACCTTTTTAATGTTTTATTCGGTGTCTTCGATTGCAGTAACCTCTTATAGACCCCTGCTCCCATCAAGTAACCTTTTAAATGTTTTATTAGGTGTCTTCGATTGCAGTAACCTCTTATAGACCCCTGCTCCCATCTAGTAACCTTTTTAATGTTTTATTCGGTGTCTTCGATTGCAGTAACCTCTTATAGACCCCTGCTCCCATCTAGTAACCGTTTTTATCTTTTATTCGGTGTCTTAGACTCCAGTAACCTCTTATAGACATCTGCTCCCATCTAGTAACCTTTTTAATGTTTTATTCGGTGTCTTCGATTGCAGTAACCTCTTATAGACCCCTGCTCCCATCAAGTAACCTTTTTAATGTTTTATTAGGTGTCTTCGATTGCAGTAACCTCTTATAGACCCCTGCTCCCATCTAGTAACCTTTTAAATGTTTTATTAGGTGTCTTCGATTGCAGTAACCTCTTATAGACCCCTGCTCCCATCTAGTAACCTTTTTAATGTTTTATTAGGTGTCTTCGATTGCAGTAACCTCTTATAGACCCCTGCTCCCATCTAGTAACCTTTTTAATGTTTTATTAGGTGTCTTCGATTGCAGTAACCTCTTATAGACCCCTGCTCCCATCTAGTAACCTTTTTAATGTTTTATTAGGTGTCTTCGATTGCAGTAATCTCTTATAGACCCCTGCTCCCATCTAGTAACCTTTTTAATGTTTTATTAGGTGTCTTCGATTGCAGTAACCTCTTATAGACCCCTGCTCCCATCTAGTAACCTTTTTTTAAATTTTAATTTAACACCCAATTATATATTTTTACTACAAAAGTAATAATGATAATTAAAAATAAGTGCTCGTAGTGGAGTACCTAAATCTTTCATTTTAGTTTTATTTGGTTAGGTTAGGTTAGGTAAGGTTAGGTTAGGTTAGGTTAGGTTACGGAAAAAAATTAAGGGAGGTCTGTGTCCATAGTTGTTCGCCAGAAGACGTTGACGAAGGTTAAGTTGAAGTGGTTATTATGTAGGCTGTGTTTCAATGTTATAACCTGAAGTAGGCAAATAGGTGTACCTAGAAACGATATTTAACAACTAGAGTATTTTTCCTTGTATTCCTCTTAGTTATCCTCCCGTTAGTATTAATATCAGTAACAATGTTAAAACTAATTGCCTTACATTATCGTAGTACAATTCCGCTAAATGCCACCATTGTGTTGACTACTAAACAATGGACATTAGATTATGTAGATTGTATATGATTTCCAAAAAAAAAAATATGTAAAAAAAAAAAACCTCAGTGTCACAGATGTAATATAAGAATAATATAAGAATAGGAAGTAATAATTGTACAGCGCCCTTGAGGTGATTTTACACAAAAACGGCGCTATAAAAATCATCCGATTATTATTATTATTCAACATTATAACGTAGATTTATCTAAAAACGTTAAGTGTAACAATATTTTTCAGGTCCCACTGTTCATTTACCGTCAGTGTGAAGAGCGGGGGTAATATTAAGCGCCCTTGAGGTGATTTTCTCACAAAAACGGCGCTATAGAAGTAATCCAATTATTATTATAATATATTTATTTTTAATCATTGACGATAATATTAACAACTCTCAAAATGAAACATGAAACCGATAAGAAACGGAAAAGAAAAAGATAACGGTAGCAACTGAGACTCCAACCCAGGACCTTATAATCTAATCCACTGAGCTGCAGCTACCCCAACCCGTTCCATCATTTTTATCAGTATCATACATCGATTTCTAAGAACTGTCAATATCATCTTCAGTTAATTCCCATATGTTTTTGGCTGCTACCTTTTTTTTATTACGACTACAAGATTATACCTGTATTTATTCGTAATGTATTTATTGTTTTTGAGTTTAATTCGTAGAACTGAATTAAATTTATTTTCCATTACATTTGGTTTACTTTACTTATTTATTTTTGTTAGATCAAGAGTAATGTTAGTTGCCTTAAAACTAGTTGTCTTACATTCTCGTATAAAACAATTCCGTTAAGTGCCACCGTCGGTTGTGTTGTTTACTAAACAACGTGCGGACATCAGTTCGGGGCTCAACCGGAAACCGAGTACTTAACCTGAGGCTATGTTTGCGCAAGGTATGAATTCTGTATTATATCAGAACCGTATTAAGAGTCGGGTGGTTATTCCACAAGACTAAATTTGTTGAATGCTTATATAAAACCAAATTATTAGGATCTAGCTCTTCGTTTATTTATTTGATACAAATTATTTTACAATAAACAAATTCCGTTTTAGGACAGTCAAATTGATAAGTTTAGTTCATATTAAGTTCATTATGTAAGAATAAAGGGAAAAGGGGTAGTATTGACATAGCATAATAATATTTAATAATTTTCTTCAATTAAGGGGAACGGCTGCGCGGCCTATTTCATACAAAACTTAATTTTGGATCATATGCTCACCTAAACCGGTTCCTTTTAAAATAAAACTACTTACCTAAAGTTCCTCTTAAAGTAAAATTACTAACCTAAGCTTCCTCTAAAAGTAAAATTACTTACCTAAGGTTCCTTTTAAAATAAAACTACTTACCTAAAGTTCCTCTTAAAGTAAAATTACTAACCTAAGCTTCCTCTAAAAGTAAAATTACTTACCTAAGGTTCCTTTTAAAATAAAACTACTTACCTAATGTTCCTCTTAAAGTAAAATTGCTAACCTTAGGTTCCTCTTAAAGTAAAATTACTTACCTAAAGTTCCTCTTAAAGTTAAATTACTAACCTAAGCTTCCTCTTAAAGTTAAATTACTTACCTAAAGTTCCTCTTGGTGTTAAATTACTAACCTAAGGTTCCTCTTAAAGTAAAATTAGTTACTCTAAAAAGTTACCCTAATTAAGTTCCCCTTAAAGTTAATTTATTTTGCGGTGTCAGTATTAAAATTTAAAAAAAGAAACGTAGTATATTGGAATTAGTAAATTTTCTCATTATTTATAATTTAGGTATTTCAAATGTCCATCCCTCGCGATGGTAAAGACGCGATATGCAAATAGTTGTATCTAAAATTTCGGCGTAAGAAAATACATGTAGAAATAATAATAAAATTTAAATAAAAAGATGTGGTATGGACCACTTCACTAGGCTGAGCCTGTTCCGATCTGAGGTGGTAGAAACTAAAATAATTTTTATATCCTAAGTTCATAGACACAACAAATCATAGCTTGACACACTTGTCTTTGCTGATAGCGAAAGAAGAATATAAAAATAATATAAAAAAACGGAGCAACGCATGGATGTATATTAATTACCAACTCTAGCGTACCCACAAACTGCAAAGTTTAGAAAGTCGATCTGTAAAATTCTTTTCTCGTGTGAATTAGAATGGTAATTGACAATGCGAGCCAAAAATAATTGAACTGTAATGTTTACTGGCGTCAGCCCATTGGATTTTAATTATTTTTTTATTGAGTACAGCACAAGAGACCCAGCTACCCTCAACCGTCTGGGACCAGTGGGACTATGGACTATGGCATCCCCAATTGGAGTATGTTGTGAGGCTGAAGTTAGTGGGGAGGGGAAGGAAATGGCAAAGTACCTGACTATTTAGATCTAGTCACCAAACAAGGGTAAAGTCATTTCAAAGAACATTTTGATTCTGAATGTCACCAGGGCGATACTGAAAGTATGTACCACTCTGAAGCGTGCCGCAAATAAAAAATATTTTATTGTAAATGTTTAAATTGTGAAATAACGCAAAATAACTAAGTAAGTAACCATCACGCCGATTCTCCGCAGGGGTATGCAAAGAGTATGGACCGCCAAACAAATCGATCTTGGCATACACCTCTTGCTTCATTCACATTCATAGATCGTCTCATACATTCTCTTCTGTCATTCCGACTACTGTCATGGCCTGAGTATAAGTGTTTTATTCACTTGATCGTGCCATATCTTCCACGGGCATCCCCGGCTTTTTCTTCCATTCACATTCGCGTCATATATTCTCCTTACACATCTTTCTTCGTTCATTTGCTCTACATGCCCAAACCATATAAGCGTCCCATTCATATTCTTAATTTTTTTTTTTAATAGTTGTCTAATCATGAAAACATAATTTGAATTTTTTCTTCTGCTGATGCTCTCTCCTACGCAATTATCATATTAAGAGTTTTAATTTTTAAAAGCAAAATCAGTCTCAGCACACAATTGTCCCTCCACTCCAGGATCGCTGCACAGTGCTGCATTGTGTGCGAGTGACACAACCATACCGATTAACGCAAAGAGCAAACATTATTTAAAATTCAACAATCAAACGCACAAAGGGCACCGGGTAACTGCTCACTGCTTACCCCTTCCGCCCTTGACTCGATATTGATCAAACGGGACCTATCTCAAAAGGGCGAGAAGGATTAAAATGCCGTCTTAATTATAGACCTTGGTCCCAAATGAAGGCTCAAAAGCTTAACCCTTTGCTAGAAAGAGTAATAAATACATGAAATGTTTTTTGGCATCATTGAAAAGTGGACTTATATAATATTATTGTGTATGGCTACATAAATTCTGGGGGTTAATGCAGGAACTGCTTATGTCAAGTATTATTTGAATTGTCCAGGAGTGCAATTCCCTTTCATGTTAAGGAAAATTCTTATCTTTTTTCTAAGGCTTGAAAACTTGCTTAACTGCGATTCTGGTTCTCTCAGATGACAGGTGTCAGCTATCATTAAGCGAATGACATTCATTAAAAATATCAATATTTGCGTAGTTTTAACAAGAAAAAAACTCAATATTAAGTAATTTAACAATTAGTTTATTGTTTAATTTAAATATTATGAGTTGGTAAACATTATATAGATGTTGACATTTTCGACACGGTAGTTTACAAATCTTCGGCAATTTACGGCAGGCGCGGCATGGGAGAGTTTTACCGGCCGGAACGAATCCAATGAATGCGATTCTGAAGGTGGTGGACTCACTCCGAGTTGGCAAATCCGAATTTACTCGTTCCGAACTCACACTCAAGGAACGACTAAGCTTTTAGATTGGAGTCAAAAACGAAAAGCGTCCCTATTCAATGGTGTAATATGAATGATTTTTGTTTCCGGAACGGCGAACTGAAAGGAATAAATGACCGAGTCTGAGGAATCGAGTCCGTGTAGCTGAACTCGGAATTGGAACCGAGTTCGTAAAATAATTGAAATAACCCACCTCTACGGGTGGCATAGATTAGCCACGACGGAAAATGTCACTTTTAGAATTAGTTCACTATCTACTGAGGAAGGTACCTTTTTTCAAAACGTAATTCTTCGGTAAAAGGGATATTTATGCTATTTAAAATAAACATAAAAATATATTAAAATACCTTATAATATAATGTAATTGTTTTTTTTAAGTTTTGTTTCAAAACCTCATGTCACTTGAAGATATTTCATCAATTTGTGTTTCCAAATAACCTCTTAACAATCTGTTTAGGATTTTTTTACTATGTCTCTCCGGAATTCCGCAGTTAAGCAAGAAGTATTTAAGCATAAGGAAAAAGATAAGGAATCTTCCTTAAGAAGAACGGAAATTGCGTTGCACAACCGGTGAATATTTGGTGTTCAGTATGCCCAAACATTTTATTTTTATTTTCGCCTTAGGTAGGTCTTAATTCAATTCGTCTTTACCGGCTAACATTGACACATATGGCATTAAAAAGGGAAACATTTCTTGAAAATTGAGGGATTTCTTAATTTCCAAGGCTTATAAATTATCTAAGCATTTACCTTTACTATCAATGTGAAGAATATTGATCCCTGTATTTTTATCGAAACTATGATTGTTTGAGTTATGTATTTTTGAGTTTGTTTGATTTTTGTATTTTGCTACACACTGACAACAGAATAGAAATATAAAAAGTCAACAGTTATTTTTGTAAACCAGAGAAATTTTATAACACTCTCATTTTGCACAATGTTTTTTTCCAGATTTATCTCAAGTATCTCAAGAAACAACACAAATGTTGGAAAGCTGGACGGATTAAGGCTCATGGGTGAGAAATGTGGCATCATTTACAATGCTATCATTACTTACATAACTAAAATGTTATTCAAACTTTATCAGTCTCTGCATTAAATAGTAATAGTTAGAGGATAGGATGAAGCGATATAGAGGAAGCAGCCACTTAGCATTTGGTTCTGCTGCAAACTTCCGATCCTTGGTCCGGTGGAGCCTCCGTTGCGGTCTGTAGTGAGGTCTTCGCCGGGGACTCTGGGTGGTAGCTAGAGTGCAAGCTTTACTAATAATCTGAAGGAATGCAACTTGGCCTTTAGCGCTGTTTAAATTCAAAACAATAGAGACTATCATAATGCAAAGTACTGCTAGTTTCCCTTCCTTGCCGTGCTGTCAATTGATTTTTTTTATTTTTTATTTATTTAATTGGTTATTCACGCCTAGAAGGCTTTTACATGTTGATACATTTATTACATAGTTTTATACAAAGGAGTTAAATAATATAGTTCATCCAATAATAACTAACTAATTAACCATTAAACCGTTTCCTCGCAGGGGTGGGCAGAGAGGACGGACCGCCAAACAAATCGATCTTGGCATACAATTCTCGCTTCATTCACATTACGTCGTATCATACATTCTCTTCTGTTATTCCGATTTCTTACATAACCTGACTCAAGCATTTGATTGACTTGATCGTACCATGTCTTCCTCGGACGTCCCCGGCCCATTCACATTCGCGTCATATATTCTCCTTACACTCCTTTCTTCGTTCATCTGCTCTACAAGCCCGAACTATCTAAGCGTCCCTTTCTTAATCTTCCAATACAATTTGAGTGTAAAAGAAATAAGTAAGCACAATATAAGTATGTAGTTACAGCGTAATAAATAACAGTTTTACCTATGGTTACATTATAACTGCTGGTTGTACAAAAGAGTAAAGAGACTACGTAAGTTACAGCGCAATGGGTGGGATTTGACATATCTCTAATTATTTCAAAATCTCTGTAAATATATATATATAGTATACGAAATGCAGGGTTGGCATTTTAGGTGTTCCTCAGCAATGCATTTATAAGTATTGGATAAAATAATTTAAAAGTAAAAGTATTTATCGAACGCAACAGAAAATTGTTTTATGAAAATTCTGGAAAACATTACTTGATAAATACTTATGTCTGCGTGCATTGATAACTTACAAAGTGCTGTGGTATTGAGTGAGAAGGGTACGGGATTTTTCTCACCACTCCACGATGCGCGATCGTCAGTAGTAGTCAAAGGTCTGTCGGCTATAATGGACGTATCATGCGTTGCCGATATTTTTTCCTCGTTTTCAGTATTTATACACAATATTTAACTAATGTACACTACGTAAATCTGAACTATTAATAAAATGATTTATATAAGTGATAAATGTCAACTATTCATTTTTTTCCTCCTTGAAAATTACAAAATTGTAAATGTACACTAAGTGGACAGCACCGGAGCTCCAGGAATTTTCTACCAGGGAAAGGTTAAAAAAACTTTTTATTTATGATCACAACCTAATTTTTTATGAATATATATTTATCTTGTGAAGTAGGTAGGATACATCCGAAACCGGTTGAACAAATCGCCAGTAAATAGATAAAACCATTTAAGTCACAAAACAAAAAGTTTACAGGAGACGATAAAGACGAATATTTCACTATTCGTAAAACTAATTTTATATCTGGAATGTACTTAAGAGAGATTTTTTTTCCAGAACTGATTTAAAATATTGCATTTCTATTTATAATATTACGAGATGTGAGGTTTGACTCATTTCCCTGCTAGTTCTTTTTTATCCAAAATGCAACAAAAAATGGTATGATATAGTTTTTACTATGAAAAATACCCTTTTGCAACAAAAATGATTTTACCATATAATTGTCAATTGAAAATTATCTGACAACACTTAAAAGTAACATTCCCAAAAATTGTGGCTTGAAGTATTTTACCTAATTACAGTCGATGTTATCATCAACGACAACAAATATTAATTATAAGTAACTTTCATTAGCACACTAAACCAGTACTTATAAAATTACGCTATTGTACAAAAAACATTTTTAGGTCCGTGAGGCGTATGTTTAGTAAACCGTGTAACCGTGCACATTACAAATGTGGATATCCAAAAAGTATTTATTAAAATTTTAAGACTGGTTGATATTTTCAGTATCACCCTGGTGACACACCACCATTCAGAATTGAAACGTTGCTTGAAATAGCTTTATCTGTATTTGATGATCGGATCTGAATACCCAGGTACTTCCCCACCTTCCAATTCCCATATCCGTCCCCTCATCGCTACCTTTAGTCCCACAACGTACCCCAATTCGGGACGCCATGGTCTCACTGGTTCCAGACGGTTGGGAAAGGCTGGGACTCTTATGCGGTACTCGCATAAAAAAAATAATAAAAAATGAAGGAACGTTTCGTTGTTTTTAAAGTGATATATAGAGGATGAACGGGAAAAAATATAGGCATCAGCAGAACATACAACCCAAAAACGAAAAGAAACAGAAATCGTAGATGCCTAAGCAAACGTGTCACAATTTGATTAATCAAAGTCAGGTCACATCAATAGTTGGTGCAAAAGGAGTATGTATGAATGCGATTGAGGCATGGAGTGTGCACTAAGACAGAATTATGTGGCAATCCATTGGATCTGCCTCCCCCTGCGGAGAAAAGCATGATTTTTTATTCATTTTACAGTTAAATTCAAGTATAATACAAAAATATTTAATTTCTGAGCGTAAGGTATGAATGTTGGGTTGATACTGTAAATTGTTTACATCAAGAATTCCCAACCGGCCTATCGCGGAATAAATTTTGGTCGATCTCAATAATTACGATTATGATTTTTTTTTAATATAAGAGACGTAATATTCTTTCAAATGAAAGTAGCAAAAAAATTTAAAACTTCATCGATTTTTTTTAAACTATTGTCCTGTTATGAAGCATCAAATACGTTTGATCACTGCCAGTTTTAATCCAGGTCTAAAAGAGTTAAATAAAATTGGCAAAAAAATAAACTTATTAACATAAACGATGATGCGACTGAAATCTTTTTAGTTTCTGTCCTTTTGTCCGGTTTCACCTTTAATTTAGGTTATGTTCATATTATTTTCTTCAATGATGATTAGTTTGTTATTTCGTTTTGAACAGCGATGAAACGTTATTTAACCATAATTTTATATTCAACAACGACTAAGTTTACTTTGGTAAATTACTTCCTCCGTAGTTCGTCAATACAAATATATTCAAACGTTCCTAGTTCTGCGTGAGCTGCACCAATTAGCGTGATGGTGTAGCGGGTGGAGGGTGGTGTGGGGCTGGGGGTGTTGTCGGTGTGTAATTATTGAACCCTTGGTTTTGTACCGAAAGTTAAAGCAATTGATGCGGTTACTCCTTTGTGAAGTTGACTGAAAGCGCAGCGGTAATTGCTTGGAGTTAACTCACATATTTAATCTTGACTTTGGCAATTGTTCCACGTAACGATGTTCGTTAGTCTATTGCTGGTTAGTTTTAGCCACTAAACAGAAAAAAAAACCGACATCGCCGATTTATATAAGACACTTGGTCTCCAGGAGCCCTTGCACGATTGATCGACAAAACCGTGCATATTGATATAGAGTTTTATCGATCACTTTATGAAATTGACTAAATTCATCATGTATGGTTATTAAGGCCCCGCATTAATCTCCGAGAATTTAGATTTAGGCAAGAGGTCTGTCTAGCATAGGCTCTATATCCCGACTGACCGCTGTTGAAAGGCTGATAGTATTGCAATCGTAGGGCGATTTCTCATTTATTTATTGGTCAATATCGGCTTGACTATCGACACGCCTAACGAGCGCAACCACGCTCAGTAAGTTGATATAAAATCCTTCTCAGTTAACCCTATCGATCCGATATTGTGCCAATGAAATTAATTATCTACGTATGTTTGATGGATTTCACCAGAAGTAAGATAAAATGAACCTTACTTTAAGCACACAGATACGCCCAGGACACACTTATATACTAGGTATATATATGGTAGGTTTAACTCTTAAGTGCTTTTCCGATATGGATATGTTAGGAGGCGGAAAGAATGAGGGAGGAAGGTTCCGAGCTGCCTTGCTATCTAGATGGTCACTAAACACAGCTATAGCCATTTCAAGCAACACTTCGATTCGAAATAGTTAAATTTCACTTTTGTGATAATAATAGTTATCCATCACTCTGGAACGTGCCGAAATTATCATAACATTTTTTGTTTTGTTTTATTAAATAACACAACCTCGTGGTCGAGGGACAAAATCCTCTCCTACGGATCCGGCGGTCGCGGATTCGAAATCCAGAGAGTGCAAGTTAAATTTATTTAATTATTTTTTTTAAATATCACATAACATTTAATTCGTATAAAATAATACATAATATACTTTCGGCACGTTCCAGAATAGTATATACTTGAAATGGTTTCAGCCATCTTTCGCGACCAGATGTGAATAGCCAGGTACTTCCCCACCTTCTTCTTTCCATCTCCTTTCCATCTCCACTATCTTCAGCCTCATAACACACCCTATTTGGGTGATTGTATGTTGGGCATGTTCCACGATAATTCATCACACGTATGAATCGGCACGCTTTTTGTGATATTAAACATACGAGAATTGAAAACAATGTCCTTATAACCTCATCTAACTTAACCTGGTTAATTTTTTTTATTAAATATAAAAAAATATATATATTTAAAAAAAAGTTAACTGTGTTAGGTTGGATTAGATTTTAAGGTTATTATTTTTATTTTTTTTACTATTTATATCAGTTTTAAAAAGCGTGCCGATTCATGGATATATTGATTTGTCCGGTCACCTCTAATTGGGGATGCTCTAGTCTCACTGGCTCCTGCTAGCAAGGAGCAGTTGGGACTCGTGTGTGGAATTCATGTAAAAAAAACACGATAAGTTTATTTGTCTACGTCGGGTTTGAAACCAGCGACCTCTGGAAACGAAGACGAGTTATTCAAAACAATTTACACAAAACATAATAAAGAGTTCAAACTAATAAGCCCGATTACTAAATAATGTTACTTGCAATGATTCATAAAATAGGGTTGCTAATTTTATCGCCTTCCCCATTTCCTCTCGTTTAACCCCGTGCCAATGGTAGAGAAAATGCAACAAAATACTTTGAATGTTAATTATTTTATTCTTTACTTCCCTTGCTAAGGTTCCTTTGAAGCATGAAATTTAATTAATTGTCTAGAAAAATAAGAGGGTGAAAACGACTCTCTAAAGATGTTTTTAATTACTTCTTATGCACCCAATACTGCTGCCCTTTATTTATCGTCTGGTTCTTTATTTTACTTGGAAACTCTTCCGCCCAAGGGATACTGAGGTACTGACGACAGATATATAAAGCAAAAAAAAAATCATTTATTTATTATTTTGGATCACTTACATATTAATCATATTTGTAAAATTTGCATTAGGAAGTGCGTAAGTGGTAATAATCCAGGTTAAATTGTTCACGGAATGAATAGTTTTATTTATTTATTTTTTATTTAGTTACCACATGATAGAGATGCTAAAAAATAATAAAAAAGAAATAAGAGAAATAGAACATAAAGCATAATATAAGATACAAAAAGAGAGGAAAAAAAATTAACCATATTATAATATTTCTAATAACACCATCAGGTAACTATTTTCCATGACATGATATCAGATAAATAATTTGTTGTTTTTTTTTAAATATGCGAGGATATCATTGTACAATCTACACATTCGAGACATTGGGTTTGAAATTAGCAATATTGTTAAGATATAATAAAATCTACATCAGTGGGATACAGTCCATAAAGGCTGAAAAGCTGTACCTACCCTAAGAAAACAAACCATAAAAAGGGAAAAAAAAAACTGCGAAAAATTTCTGTTCCATGTGCATTTTTCCATAAAATTGTGAATATTTTTCTACGTTGATAAATTGCTTTCATTTTTCAAATGTGTAGATATTCTTTAGTTGCAACCTGACATATGGCAATACACTTGACTTTCTCAATCTAGTTTTTTGCGGGATACATTATGCATGGC
The DNA here is from genome assembly GCA_022606495.2 of Halesus radiatus. Taxonomy (NCBI): domain Eukaryota; kingdom Metazoa; phylum Arthropoda; class Insecta; order Trichoptera; family Limnephilidae; genus Halesus; species Halesus radiatus. The sequence continues at coordinate 60,302 of JAHDVE020010999.1, forward strand.
CGCAATGTAAAATAGTAACACCGTACTGTTACTAATTTTTTCACAGTGAAAAAATGATCGTTTTTGGAATTAGGGACATAATGTTTTCCCAGTAAAGGTTTTACCATTTTCATAAATTGTCAGTTTATTAGTTTTCAACATTACCGCTAGGTTAAAAACTGACATGAAAAATGTTCTTTCGGTGTCGCCCTCTGTGGAGGAAAAAATTAATTAACAAATCTTTGACTGAAGAAAATAATTATCCGGTATAACAACTTATCATTATTTATGAACGTATTATTCAACTATTCCCTTTTCCATCGTTTTATCAATAAGATAATAAGACTAATTAATACGTTTCGATTACGAATATATTGTTATATAAATTTGAATATTTTGATCCAAGTTTTGAAAAAGTGTGACAGTTAAAATAGAAAAATTAGTTAAAAACTACACACAGCCTACCTTTAGACACAGAGCAATGCACGCCACTGATCTATGCAGACATATATATTATAAAAAAAACACTGGAAAGAAAATCTCTGGAACAGTTAAGCATTCATAACGATTTGAAAAAAAAAACTGATACGACAGTTTACTTAAGACTTCCACATTCTTCCCATTTACATGTTACGAATAACAACATTTGAATTCCTCCTTCTTCTATAATAATTAGTGGATTACTATGCTTATGCAATGATGCAGGACTTAACTAGCAAAGGATTGAACTCGCGACTGCTGGGTTGGAACCCGACGCTTTGAACAGCTCGATCAACTAACCGATCACCTGCTTAAATATTGTTTTATTATTATCGATCTAAACGCCCTCGAGGTAACATTTCCCTAAAACGGTAGGTATTGTACAATTAATATTATGTATGATTAATATTATTTGGTTACCATGAAAACTATGCAATTAATATGAAATCAATCACAAATACAATATGGTCAATGGAACTGGTCGTTAAATTTACTTTGTTCTCAATCCCGTGAGTAATATCGAGCCTTATTTAAGTTACCGGTAATTAATACCTTTGTTTCCACAGCCGGCTGAATTCGTCAATAACGTCTAAAATAATAACATTATATAATTGTACAATGATATCCCAAACTCTGGACCCTATTAGGTCACAACAAAAAAATAATATTATGTTCAACGGAAAAGGAAAAAATATTTCGAGGTAAGTTATTTGTTCACTGTTAACCGTCTGATTTATAATACCGGGTGGCATTTACAGATAAGATGAGCTGAAAATATTAATAGAAATACCGACTTAAGATGAGTGAGAAACGCCAATCATTAACAAAACTGAATAAATTTGAAAGTCCATGTCCAAATCCAAATGTCAGAAGTCTCGTGAATATTGAAATAAAGTGTATAGTATATCTCGTAGATACCTTAGAAATTACTCTTTTTGAAAAAATGTACATCTAAATAATTTGCGCCAACTTCTACGTATTCTTTCCTTAAATGTTATCACCTGCCGTGTACTGTTGCAATTATGTATCGCAAGCTATCATGATTACTGAAAAAACTATTTTTATCATTAGATCTCGTTGGATTGTTGTCATTTTTATAAACTCATTGGAATTGTATCATAAAGTTGAGTATGCTATGAATATTTATTTATGTGTAGCCAATAGATAATTTTATCATCATTCTAACTTATAGAAGAATTGTTTCATAATACCACCATTTCGATACAAAAAACTTGGATCGAGTGGAATATTTTTCCGAAACTAGAATAATTATAATTAGTTTCCAAAATGTCTACGGTTGGTATATTATTCTTTTGATCGACCTCTTTCCTCTTTACTTCTCCTTTAATAGAATTGTTTCTAAATAGATAATATTTCCACTTGGAGCAGGTCGATGAGTTTGTATATTTGGGAAGTATGTTTACGAGAGATGGAAAGACTGATAGGGATATTGAAAGAAGGGTGAATGCAGGAAACTCCACTAACGGAGGACGGAACACGGCTGGCGCTAACAAAAAGTTGTCTAAAGAAGCGAAACTAGCAGTCCACAATGGAGTGCTGATACCAACCCTGATGTATGGCAGAGAGGCATGGAATTGGACGAGGAAGGATGAAAGTAAACTGAATGCCGTAGAAATGAGATCTCTGAGGCGAATGTGTGGTAAAACCATGTATGATCATGTGAAAAATATTGAGATTCGTAAAGAATGCAAGGCTAATGTAAGCATAATGAGCAAGATTAAAAAAGGAACGCTTAGATGGTTTGGGCATATGGACCAAATGAACGAAGAAAAGAGTGTAAGGAGAATATATGACGCGAATGTGGATAGAAAAAGAAGCAGGAGACGCGCGAGAAAGACAAGGCACGATCAAGTGAATCAAATACTTGAGTCGGGCCACGTCAGAAGTCGGAATAATAGAAGAGAACGTATGAGACGATGTATGAATATGAATGAAGCAAGGAGTGTATGCCAAGATCAAGTTGATTGGCGGTCCGTCCTCTCTGCCTACCCCTGCGCGAGAAACGGTGTGATTAGTTTGTAATATATCTTGCAATATACCATTTATTCATATTTGAAAAAAATATGTTCCATTTTTGCGGTGTTTCCAGACGTATAAACATCAACATAATCCCACTCTATAGAATGTTATTCCAACTGACCACTACTCAAATTTCAATATGTTCCATTTTTGCGGTGTTTCCAGACGTATAAACATCAACATAATCCCACTCTATAGAATGTTATTCCAACTGACCACTACTCAAATTTCAATATGTTCCATTTTTGCGGTGTTTCCAGACGTATAAACATCAACATAATCCCACTCTATAGAATGTTATTCCAACTGACCACTACTCAAATTTCAATATGTTCCATTTTTGCGGTGTTTCCAGACGTATAAACATCAACATAATCCCACTCTATAGAATGTTATTCCAACTGACCACTACTCAAATTTCAATATGTTACATTTTTGCGGTGTTTCCAGACGTATAAACATCAACATAATCCCACTCTATAGAATGTTATTCCAACTGACCACTACTCAAATTTCAATATGTTCCATTTTTGCGGTGTTTCCAGACGTATAAACATCAACATAATCCCACTCTATAGAATGTTATTCCAACTGACCACTACTCATATTTCAATATGTTCCATTTTTGCGGTGTTTCCAGACGTATAAACATCAACATAATCCCACTCTATAGAATGTTATTCCAACTGACCACTACTCAAATTTCAATATGTTCCATTTTTGCGGTGTTTCCAGACGTATAAACATCAACATAATCCCACTCTATAGAATGTTATTCCAACTGACCACTACTCAAATTTCAATAATACCTCTTATTACAAAACTGACCGATACTCGACGACGTTATTGAATTAGTTCCTTTGAATTGGCTCGCATTGATTTACCCCGTGATAAAGGACAAATCATTCGGAGATTTGATCGTTTTCAATTTAAATGTCCAACCGCAATGGTTCCCAGCGCAAACAAAGGCAATTTATTTGTGTTTTATTTTAATGTGTACTAAAATTTATTCCTGCCCAAATCTTTTTCTCATGAAGGTGCAAATATCGAATCTCGAGAGAAATTAAACGTTGGCTATGCCTTTAACTTGAAATACGTATTTTTTTGTATTATTTATTTATTATGTTATTTATTTATTAATGGACTAGCGTCAAATTTAGAATATGAGTAACACGAAACTTGTATAAGTATAGGACCGAATATGAATTAAGCAAAGACAAAAGATAAAATAAACATAAGAAAATAGTTTTTTTTTTAATTTAATGTGAATCAAATTTAATAATGTTATTATAAACTGGGCAGTTTGGAAATAGCCTTAAATGCCGAAACAGCTGTCACAATAATAACAACTAAAAATACTTGCAGAACTTAATAATAACATTATTATATTTGCTTTACATTAAATCTTTGAAAAAATTTAACGGAGTTCTACGAATTAAACACAAAAACAATTAATATATAAGAAAATAGGATTGACAAGTCAACTCAAAACCCGGTTAAAGAGTCATAACTATTATAATGTTGCTTTGCTTGCTTAATGAAAGAGAAAAATCTATTGGACTTCCTTAAAAAAATTACGGTTTTGAGTTGAGTTGGCCAGTCTACACATTCTGGATAATGGTGAATAGTATCCATATTCCGGGGAAGATCAGTTCATTAGTGCTGAGTCTACGGGAGAGAATATTGAAAGGGAAGACTTATAGTAATTAATGCAGTCAATAATGTTATAGTAATTTTGTTTTGTTGATTAATTATTTATCCATCACGGTAGATACTCTTAGTGTAGAATCGTTGCTTGAAATGACAATAGCCATGTTTAGTAACCCCATCTGAATAGTCAGATCCAATCCTCCTCTTTCCACGTCTGCTTCACCTTCCCACTTCCATCAGCCTCATAACATACCCCAATTGAGGATGCCATGGTCCCACTGGCACCGGACAGTTTGGAGTTGTATCTCTTGTTCGGTATTCGCATTATTTTTTTTTCTAAATCTACAAAAGTATTACAAACGGCCACATAATTCTACTTATTTTTAAATTTACTTTTAGCTGGATTATAAAACATCCAAAACATTAAACATTCAATTTTAGGTACTTTGCGATAAGAATTTACAACATTATTCCGGTTAGCATAAAAACATCTGATTCACAAAAATATTCAAACACAATGTAAAAAATTAGATTAAAAGTAATGACACGGCATTAACCGGTGCACTCACCCAAATACGAAATTATTGATTCGACGATTTACGAAGCATATCTTAATATAAGTATATATTCATAGGTATTTTAAAATTATAAAATAATTTGCAAAATTACTGCCTCAACACAGGTTAGCCTAGTGAGGCGGGTTATGTGAAACTTCAACTATAACTGTTATTATATTATTTTACTTTATAAACCACTGTACACTTACATTATTATATTATACATATCTTTTAGTTATAGTTAAATTTAATTACAATAAAGATATTATTATTATTATTAACTTAAACTTTGCTAACCTAAACAATCATAAAATCTAACTTCCGTATAATAATGCCTCTGTTCTCATATTAATAATAATAATTTTATTTCAACTTTCTTTCGCCATTTTTATTACTATTTACATTTATAGGATTAAACTTACTTTTTTTTTAATCCTCTCTTAATCTTAAAAAAATATTTTTTTACTATATTATTTAGCCTTATTATACAATCTATGTATCTTACGTCAGTCTCGACACAGGAATTTCCCAGTGAGACAGACATCGATCATTTTTATTTATTTAATTTCATTATATTTAAATATGACAACAAAAACATTAGACACTCATCTCCCTAGGACAGGCCTGTGTTGAGATGAGCGGCTTTACAATTTAATAATGATCAGTAAATACTAATAAGCAAATAATAATACATGAATAAAGAGTAGTAAATATTAATAAGTAAATGATAGTAAATATTAATAAGTAAATATTAGTAGTAGATATACAATAAAAATTAAAATTTAGATTATAATTGTTAAATAATAATAATAAGTAAATAATAATAATAAGTAAATATTAATAAGCATATAATAATACACATTAAATATTATGTAAATATTAAAAGGTATAAAATAATAAGTACATAATAATGATAAAAATAGGTAAATAATAATAAGTAGGTAAAAAATAATAATAATATAAAATAAAAATAATAATCATTCATTTATGTGTTATGTTTTACCTAGATAAATAAAAAATAAAAACATTCGTCTTGTTATAAATTCACCACTGTAATGTTCAATAATAATTTGCAGGGTAGTGCGTTGCTCTATGATCAAATGTAGATTATTAGTTTTTACATATTTGAGTATGAATTGAATATTAGAAATGAGCCCTTTTATTTTTAACTTCGGCCGAGTGTAAGCGTCAACTGAGTAAATGAGCGTGCAAGCTCCTTACCTGTACATGTGATACAACCTGTACGAGTATACTATGAAGCGCACCATTAGTGATAAAAGTTACTATGGGTCTTACAACTTAACTTTTACCTCTAGAGGGACGAAAGAAAAAACAATTTTTTTTTATAATATGTTTAAAAACTTAATTTTTTTGATCAAATAATTGTTAATTCATTATTCTTTCCATGGGTGGCTCCACAAAACAGAATTTTGGTGATTACTTTGATACCTTCTTGAACCATAGCGGTAGTATTGGAAACAAAAAAAATGCGGACAATTTGTGAAAAGATTAAAACCTTTCGTGGAAGTATAACATTATGTATCTAATTTCAAAAATTTTTGCAAAAATTACTAGCAATTATGTGGCATAGCCGTTTTAGTACAAGTAGAATGCAAAAGGCGTGGATTTACGTTGTGTATCCTGCTAAAAAATAGACTGTAGAAGGTAAAACTATGGCCAAAGACAGGTAGTAACTAAAAAGTTTAAATTCGTCAAATGATATTCTAAAAAATTATGGAAAAAATAGTTTTGAATAGAAATTTGTCTTGTTTTTTTTATCACGGTTATGATTTATTTTAAAAAAATAGTTTGATTATCCCTTCAAAAGGCGAGACAGCTGTCACACATAATTTAAATTACCTAGCTGATTTTTTTTTTATACTAAATTGTTTTTTTTAACAAATAGATTTCTTGTCAATAATTGTTTAATATTTAATAAATATTAAAAACGTCAACATCGAATGAAATATTATTTTTACAAAGAGCCACCTCCTAAATCTGTTTTCGCATTAATACCTAATTTGTTACCCCCTCCTTATAATCCTCTCGCACCACTATTTTACAGTTTTGTTTATGTATATACCTGAAAATCATGTAAATTTTAGTATACTTCGTTTCCTGAGAAGAAACCATTGGTTCTCTTATTAACTATGTTTTAAATTTATAAATTGTATCATATCCACAAAATCTACACTAGTTTTGAAACCGACTGCATGGTTAGCGGAAATGCAGATCACGGACGATGTTATGTAGTAAAACTAGAGAATTATTATATCCCATGGCATAATTTTTTATAAAATGTATAGTTTTATGTTGGCTTTGTTACCTGCCTGTCAGTTGAGAATTAAGTTTTCAAGCATGTTACGGTCTGTTCTTCGTTCGCCCTATTCTGTCAAGGCCCATAGCAGAGTGCCGATGACAAGAAATTGCAAAACCTCTCCACCCTCTCACGCCCCCCATCTCCCTCTCCTTACTCCCAACACCATCCGCCCCTCGGATATCACGATATTTGACGAGCTCCTACGTCACACGAAACGGGCTTAAATGCATCCACCATCACATGAGGTCATCTTACAAGGGATGTACTAACATATTATAACATGATCAGGTATTTCCCAACATGTTTAGGCAACTCCGAAGTATAATTATATTATCCAAATACATAATTGTAATGGTCACAACTCACACGGGATGTATCAACATATTACAGCATGATCAGGTATTTCCAAACATGTTTACTCAGCTCTGAAATATAATGATATCATCCAAATACATAATTAGCAATGGTCGCAACTCGCACGGGATTTCCCAATATTGGTCAACTCTGGCAACATAATAATATCGTCCACGTAAATGGATAACAGTGGTCACGTGAAGACGTCTCTTAGGAGATGTCCCGACATATTATAATATGATCAGATATATCCCAACATGACTAGTCAACTCTGGCAACATAATAATATCGTCCACATAAATGGATAACAGTGGTCACGTGAAAACGTCTCTTGGGAGATGTCCCGACATATTATAATATGATCAGATATATCCCAACATGACTAGTCAACTCTGGCAACATAATAACATCGTCCACGTAAATGGATAACAGTGGTCACGTGAAGACGTCTCTTGGGAGATGTCCTGACATATTATAATATGATCAGATATATCCCAACATGACTATTCAACTCTGGCAACATAATAATATCGTCCACGTAACTGGATAGCAGTGGTCACGTGAATACGTCTCTTGGAAGAGGTCCCGACATATTATAATATGATCAGATATATCCCAACATGACTAGTCAACTCTGGCAACATAATAATGTCGTAGAGAAAAATTGTTCAAATTCATTAGTTTTCTCTTTCGCAATGTGTTTCAACAGAAATATATATTATACAAAAAAAAAACAGATATTTACATTACGATATTTATCAATCAACTCTGGCGACATAATAATATTACACAGATACTGACGTTGTTATTGAAAATTCTCGTCCTGAATTAAAAATATTATTGTAATTTCTTCAAAAGATTGGTATTCACTTTGTGGCGTCATTATTAATAGATAAATTAAAATTATTTTGTATTCACCACTTTATTAATATACTCGTACACACATCTACATGTTTCGAAAGCGATGCGTAAATTTTTTTTTTGTCTACACTTATTATTATTTTTAGTATTATATATACATATTCCTGATGAAGAAGTAGTCGCTTCCGAAACATCTAGTGTATATTAATAAAGTGGTGAATACAAAATAATTTTAATTAATTTATATTTAAAAATATTATTGGTCGATACCTGTAACGTACTCTCACAGCACGGAAATCTCAAATGTCAAAAATTTAATTTTTAACGTTAATCGAAGGATGCGAAGTTTGAAAAACCTCAACTTAAAGTGATCTGAAAAGGGACGTTTTAGGCAAACAAAATGTGAAGTATAAAAATTTACTGTTGGTTCATAATTATTTTAACTCTGTGTGATATCTTCTAATATGTTTTTCATATTTAGTCACATTATGCTCTCAAATATATTTCATACAGTGTTATATCAGTAGGTTAAAATAGGACACCCTTTGAAATCTCACGACTCCATTCGACACTGCATCTCACCTGACAAGATCTTACATCAAACGCCAACAAGGGATGCAAGACAAGTATCGTATTGTTTAGAAAGAGGACACCTTATAGTCGTAGAGGTATGAGAAGTAGGTTCCTTTTAGATTGTAGAGATATAGAGGCATGAGAAGTAATTTCCTTGTTGTTTGTGAAATGGGATGTAGGTAAGGTGAAAATCTGCTTTACCTTATGACCTTTGTATGCAGTTACTTGAGGTTTATTAAACTTTACACGTGAGATTCTCATCGAGGTTTTATCGTTAGTTGCAGCGATTAAAAGTTTAAATTAAGTATTCCGGAACTTTGTGCATTAACCCTTTGACTACCGGTATTAATTCAAATTAGCACTAGCATTCTAATTTTTTGTGTAACTGCAATGATTTTAAATAATCAAGTTTCTGTTTTCTAATAATTTGGAATGTTTTTAGGACATACATTTTTTCTGCTAGGTTGCAATCCTTATTTCGCGACAAATACCGCAAATATAGTGAACAGCTCCCGTTTCGGCGGTCTTGCTCGGTCTGGAATCCATTATAATTTTCATTTGTTTTACATTATCTTTATGTTTATTCATATTACACGTTACACTGTAAATGATGTTTTTTAAAATAAAACAATTATAGTCGTGTTAGATATTTTTACTTTACTAATGAAAATAGGCTTTGGGGCTTACAAATAATCAAAATCAAATTATAAATATTTAGCAAAAAAAATATTACAAAAAAAAATTCAAATAATTACCTTATCATCGGGCATAAAATATGCTTTGATGACAAAGGGGGATGGATATTTATTAATATTAACAATAATAATAGACAATCGTATCGTAAATTGAAGAAATGCAGCCGTAAATTGCTTAGCTAGGCTAGCCGGTTAGGACCTACCTAAAGTCATTAAACAGAAAAAAATTCACGCATCCGTGCGCAAATGAGTTCACAGCCCGCAACACTGTAAATAACTAAAAATGTTAAAATAAAATGAAAATGTTAATATCTATTAAAAGCTTTTTAAGGTCATTTTATAAATATTTTCCAGTCCTAAAAATTACAAATATTTCAATAAATACCAACTCTTCTAGTGCCACCAATCGTCTAATAAATGTAACATCAATAGAATAGGAGGATAAAATAGTAACTTTAAAACTTTCATCTCTATATTTAAATTTTTTAATAAAACTGTGTTCATCTGATGCGACCTGCCAGGTACGTATGTTTTTCTGTATCTGTTTGTACATAATTAGATAAAGAATATGAAGTAATATTTGTACAGCGCCCTTGAGGTGATTTTTCACAAAAACGGCACTATAAAATGTTATAAGGGGGAAGAAGAGCCCCACGCGAGGGCATACAGTGTTACAAGGGGGAAAAGGGGAGAAGGACTAGATAGTATAAGAAAGGAGGAGAGGGAGGCCGCCAATGTTACAAGGGGAAAAAGATGGACTCGACAACGTAACAAGGTAAGAAAGGGGGAGAAGAGTGCTGGTGAAAAGAAGCCAGTTTAACTCACCTCGAGACCAGAAGCAGGGCTGATCTCAGGTTCCACCGTGGTTAGCTCAGCTGGTAGGCCATCTCGTCTCCTATCTCATAGTCGAAGGCCGGCCGCAGCTTTATGTCGGGGAAAGATAACTAACTACTCTAATGATGAGATGTGTGCTTTCTAGTAGGGGTTTATTTACCGGACGACATTTACAAGTAATCACATAAGGGATTTCTAATCTAGGGGCTGATCCTACTCTAATCTGTTTCTTAATAATCTCTCTCTCTGACGAATCTCCAACCGGGTATGTTATTCAAGGGCACAATTATTAACAGCACATACAAGGGGATGAATTCAAATCTGCTTACATGGCGGTCGGCGACAGCAGTCGCGATTCCGTTGGTCTAAAGTTTGCAGACTAGGGACTTTGGATTTTACACTTACAATGGTAGACAGGTCGCAGCGAGTTAATATTTATGTACACTGCAGAGGTAGCAAGGCGTTTATAAAGTACTGATGCAATTTGCGGGCGATTACGTGCCCAAAGGCAAGCAGCAAGCAGCTGATGGCTATGTGTCTGGATTAGGAATGGCGAGCGTTTGCTCAGTGCGAGCCCACGCCGTCCAGCCCGGAAATTATGTCCCGTACGCTGTCTCATTGGTCAATAATGATGATTATATACGTGATGATTTTTATGACGAAAAAATACTTTGATGCTCAATTAAATATTTATTAAACATTAAACTATATTAAACATTCACTTGAAAAATAATTTATCTAATGATGTGTATGAGCTTTTTAAAGCTTTTTTAAGGATTTAATTAACCTTATTTTACCCTGAAGTTGCCAAGTTGTATACTTACACGACGGGCACATTAAATTGGCAGCGATTAAAATTAATTAATTAAAAAATATGTCACGAGCCCGTGTTCCGTTTACCCATATCTACCCTTACTGTGAAAGCGGGTAGAGTGGGGAGAGTGGGTACATATTAAGTAATACACTATGATCCCGCCGCCGTGTGTTCCTGACATTTAATAACTTGCATGGGGCTTATGGGTAGGACGGAGCACGGGGTAAGGCGAACGTCTTTATGAAAAAACACTCCTCAACGCTTTAAGTGAGCTTTAAGTTTTCGAGTGACTTTTCATTTAAGGCCGCGCGCTATTTATGAAAGCGTTTCACCACCGCTTTGACCTGGAGATATGAAAATAGCGCTGTAAAAACCTCGCCCGCCAGGATAGGGCTTGCGTTACTCATATGATTTTCATTTAATTTTACGGGTAATGTTAGTACTTGGTACGCGTATCTTTCAGGGTTGGCCCGAATCGCATATCATAACTATTTTAACGTATGTGAATAATGTTTGTTATTGTGCCTCAATAAAGAGATAAACAGATAGAAGTGCATTGTAGGCGTGTCTGTGAGTTCCAATATATAGTCATTTTTGTCTTACTTCGCGTGAAAGTGATCAAACATTTTCAAATATCGAAATTATTTCTGGAATAGATAATCAATCTGATTGGCCTGTCTGCAGTCTAGGAGTCGAAATGTCTAACGCTAATTGGCGGAATCAGCTATCTTTCAAATCGGTGTAGATTACACTTCTAGGGATTTTCTGTATATTGCCATTATAATACATTTAACAGATCGTCTCATGACAGATAAAAATCACTGTGTGCCATACAGCTCTAGTTTGGCAATTAATGAGTTTTACGTCTAAAGGGACGAGATGATACTTCAATTTCAAGTGCGCCGCATGCAAAGACTTTAATTTTGATGTACCTACTTACGTTTTTGCGTGAGTTCCACATGCACTACGATGACAGTTAGAAAAGCTTTATTACTAAATAAGACATTGGTAACAAATCGTGGGTCCTATTCACAAAATAAATATTTTGCCTCATCGTCATCGGCGTTACAGTCCTCGGAGAGTCCTTGCCGCCACCGGGAAACACCTCCCCTCCTGCGGGTTTATCTCCTCCCAGTTCCTTATACCTGGGTCGCGGTGTTCGTCCCCACACCATACAGCCAACTAAGAAAATATAAACCTCCCAATACTTCTTCGTCCTGCAGGATAATAATAATAGAGACAGCTCTTTGGCGGTCGGCTTCATCAATCCTTGCTCGGTGTCCTTCCCAGCGGAGCCGTCCTAGTTTTATTAACCTGACTTTTAACAATTATTTTATAAGTATAGAACATTTTACATGATCGTTTCTGACTTGAACAACTTGTTTCTTGGGATTCTTGAAGCGTATCTGGATTAGACACGTAATTTAATTTTATAAGAAGGATTGGTGCATACAAAAATTTATTGTAATATATTGTAATATTCAGTCAAAAATTCTAAAATATATTTATTTATTTGAGACATTGTGAGCACACAACGAAAAATTCGAGATACCTGTCTGTAGGCAGACTAAAACAGAAGTCCTTTGCATAGAAACCAACTCACAACTGTTTTTACAATATGTTTTACTAATGCGAAACTAAATTTACTTTCATTAAAATATATTCTACCTTGCAAAAATTATGATCCTGCATCCATGAAAAAATTCTCAATCTGCCAAAAACAAGGAATTTCACTAGACCACTTTTCGTTAAATGCTCACGACAATTTTTCTACAAAAAAAAAAGAAAAAAGATTTGAATACGTTTGCAAAAATTTTAATGTTCTATTCAATGTCAT